>JABBOT010000080.1:13292336-13579448 GCA_016165875.1 Acanthopleura granulata | reverse complement strand
CGGTGTGGAAATCATCATTTGAAATACTGATTGGGCGAAAACGCATATCAAAAGATTTTCTGTCTCAAGAAATATTTTAGGCTGAGCAGCCAGAGAAGCTGTAGATGGCTACTTCCTTCTCTAACGAAAACGCGTACGATGAAGCTAAACAGCTATTGGAACAGCGACATTGAGACTCATTCGTCGTCACAAGCGCCTTTCATGACAAGTTAGATTCATGGCCGAAAAATACCGTGATGGTCTGTCCCTTCGAAGATTCGCCGATTACCTGCATTAGTGCAACACCAACATGGAATGTATCCCAAGTCTTCCCGTTTTAGATGACGACCGCGACAATCGCAAAATGTTAAAAAAATTACCCGACTGGCTGGTTCCGCGATGGGCTCAAGAAGTCGCCGTTTGGAAGGAGCAATGGAAAGCCTCTCCCCGTGTAAAGAATTTGTCAGCTTCATCGTGAGAGAAGCAGACATCGCCTGCTACCCGATTACACCCAAACTGAAGTTGCCCGAAAACGAGCAGAATAGGAAAACGGGTAATTGAAAACACTCACATGGAGCAAGTTGTTTCTTCATTGCATCTGACGAGACAATGAAAATCAAGGTCAGACATTGTTTCTTGTGGAACGCCAATCACGAACTCGATGACTGTATTATATTTCTACAGAAATAGCCAGAGCATCGAAAAACCGTCGCAAAGACCAAAGAATTGTGCTTTGGATGCCTAAATCATGGACACATTTCGAAGAAATGCAAAAGAACATTCACATGCAGTATGTGCAGCAAGAAGCATCCGAAGTCACTGCACGATGACCAGCGTCAAGTACAGACTCTCGCCAGGATACATCGAAACAGCAAATTCATCATCCCACGAGTTCACACCATATAATCAGTTATCTCAACGGAACTGGAAGCCGCACAAAATGTTCCAGGATAGTACCGGTGTCGCTATCGCAATCCACACTATGAGAGGCTTGTGTACGCATCACTCGATACGCAACCTGATACTTCATTTATATTGGACGAGACAACAATGCTATCAACAATGTATTCGGAAGAACAACTGGTCAGCAGTCGCCGCATTGAAAGATTAGTTATACGTGGCTACCATTGCGCCATCAAGACAGATCTACCAACTTCTTACTCAAGGAGCATCATTCTAATCGCGACCACATTTCTACACCGGACATAGCCCTAAAATGGCCGGATCTCGAGCAAATCGAAAACCAGCTTCTTCCAGTTCAAGACGTGAAACTGATTGGTTATAATTGTTCAAGCGTCCTAGCTCCATGTGATGTTATCCCTCCCGTCAACAACTAACCCTTTAGCAGAACGACTAACCATGGTTTGGGCATTGTTGGTATAGTGGACCCAAACGAATTTGACGGCGACGACCCAATTGGAACAAGCCACAGAATACAGGTCAACCAAATCAGAGACATGACCACATCGCGATGCTGATAATCCGACACTTCCATGAAAAGGTTGGTCGTCAAGGCAGAGGAATCACCATCAACAGTGTCCGATAAAATGGTTTCTGGGTTGTTGGTCGTAGAACGGCTGTCTCACAGTACATCACCAAATGCGTCACCTGCCGCAGACTACATACCTCTTCTCAGGTACAGAAGATGTCCGATCTACCGCAGGACAGAACAGGACCTGCACCGTGCGAGGCAGATTTGTTTGGCTCTTGGATCATTCGCGAAGGACGCAAAGAATTGAAGCGAAGCGGAGTAATCTTTACATGTTTGGTTTCCCGTTCTGTGCACTTGGAAACAAGGAGCTACTTTGAAACCACCTAATTCATCAACGCCCTGCGGCGCTTTATCAGCATAAGTGGCCCAATCAGACAACTTCGATAAGATTGCGGAACAAACTTCGTCGGAGCTGAACGAGAGTTGCGAGAAGCTTTCAACGACATGGACCAATCGGCTGTCAAAGACTTTTTATTAAAGAAGTCCTCCGACTCCATCGAGTTCAAGCGAAACGTTCCTATGGCAATGGGTGGCGTTTGGGAACGCCAGATCAGAGCAGTAAGATGAGTTCTCTCAGGACAACTTAGACAACTTGGAGCAGAGGTTGATGACGATATCTTTGCGGACACTGCTTTGTGAAGTAGCCATCACGATAAATAATCGATCGCTCACCTCCGAAAACGTGAATGACCCATCGTCGGCACCACTGACTCCAAATAACCTACTTACCGTGAAAACCCGACTCGTTCTCCCTCCGCCCGGGCACATTCAACGAGCTGATTTATTACAAGCGCATTCACCATTTGACGAACGAATTTTGGTAAAGATGGAGACGAGAATACCTACAGTCCTTGCAAACCAGAAAGAAATGGAATCGCCAGCAAAGAGACGTTCAGAGGGGCGACTTGGTACTTCTTAAGGATGAAGATGCCCCAGGCAATAACTCGAAGCTCTGTTGCGTGCCGGAGATGTTCACAGATGACGACGGTCTTAAGGTTAAGTTAAGTAAGGCTAAGCTTGCACTTGCCAGCCCATGCTCAGATTCGACGGGTCACCGGGAGAGTTCGATCAGAAACCTAAAATGACCTGTCCATAAACTTGTACTTGTACTACAGAATGAATAATCTGTTCGCTTATCATGTGTTATGTTTCTTTATCTGCTTCATAGTTTCGCGGAACTAACTGGATTTAGAAAGAACAACGTGTCCGTTCTCTCGTTTCCGTGGAATAAAGCATTATTCCACAAAAACTGGGCATTCTCTTGTGACGTCATCACGACATCCTGCGATCCACCGACCCCACAGCAGTAAAACGCTATCACTGCTGCAATAGACATTCCCACCGGCATGAACGTGGTCAAACTAAATATGTCATAGGCTCAGGAAGGGAGGGGGTAAGGAGGGGGCAGGGTGGTGATTTACCCCTCATCTTTTTGAAGTGGGAGGGAGTACTCTCCTTCCTCACAGACACATTTGTGGTATAATTATTTCAACTCTTATGTACATGAAAAGAACAAAGATGCATAAGACATATAAGGTAATATGTTTATCCCCGCCATCATAACAGAAACTGCACCAAACTTTTCTCTACCTGGTTGAAACGGCCGAAGCCGCCTGGGTCAAGGACTTGACTGGACTCTCGCTTTTTGGGAATGGATAATATTTCCTTTGCTTGAGCCACCCTACATTTCAAGACGTTCCATTTCTCTCGAGTTTTATGGAACTGTCACCAGAATTATACAGTAGTTATACTTAGATACAGTATATAGTTCCACGTTTAACATCATGTCAAAATTATTCCACGGGAAATATGCGGAAGATTTTGTGGCGGTGTTGTGTAATAGTTTTAGTCAGCAAAAAGTCGTCCAAAACTTGAACAAGTCTCCGACTGTTTATGGGCCAGATCTTCTGGTGCCTTGGTCACCTTTGTAGTAGCTGCGCTGCTTCGGCACCCCCAAATTTCATGACGTTCCCCCGCAAGGTCAATTTATCCATGCTTCATATCATAATTTTAGTTCCCAATGTATCTTCGGCTATCTAAAAATCCAGAGTTTCCCGGACCTAAGCGGCCCCTGAACACTGGCCTACTGAACAAGGGTAGTATTTCTTGAGATACTCAAACTGTCAGGAAGTTCCTCTATCTTTAGACTATCGGTAAATGTAACTTTAAGTACGTGTATGAATTCGACCCAGTATACTCTGTACTGAGAAAAAAATGCATTTACCACCAAGTTATAGACGGCAATTAGTGTACCAATCGTCCTATTCCTGGGCCCATAGGGCGCCCATGGACACTCACCCAATTTGCTGTGGTAGTCCGCTTTTACCGCCTGCCTCCCACCCTCGAGCACTATTTGGAAACTTCCTTCGCCTATGCATACTATTTATCTATCTGATTGTTGTTTAACGCCATGCGCCAGATGTTTCTCCCTGCATGGCTTAGTTTAGGGCCGAGGAAACAGAAATACCAGATATAAACAAACGACATTTGGCAAACTGCTGACGAACTTTCCCACAGGTCAAGTACAGATAGGCCTATGCACATTATATCGGAGGAAGAAAAGTGGTCTTCAAGGAATGTTAGACAGCACAAAACGGCAACAGAAGCGTCGTAGACGAATTAGTGTCACCACGGCTCCTCCAGCCTTGAACATATACGGCCTTATGTAACCACGGGAGCCACACATGATGTGTTATGTGTGGCCTCTGGGTGCCTTGTTGAAGTCTGTAATATTATGTTTAGGTTTCCGTCTCATATTATGTAATTTTAAAATTTTTAATTTTATGTAACTTATGAAGTCAACACTAAAGAATTATTTGCTTCCCACAATTTGGCTCCCACTCTAACAATTACTACAATGGCAAACTGTGCTTAATTTAAAGAACTACGACCACGTGTCTACGTGTTCGTAATTGTGTAATAGTTTCCCATTGTTACCAGCAACATCACCGTGTAAAATTTTGATATTTTTATGGCTTGAAATATAGCTTTAAATTAAAATTAGATATCGGGCATGAAACTATTAATGCGATTATTACATGTCCTGCAAAGATAGGCCTACACTTATTTTATTTATTTCACTGGTGCTTTAAGCCGTACTCAAGAATATTTCACTTATATGACGCCGTGCTCCTCACAGCGCATGTGCCGTTCTCTTGGCTCTTATTTTATATACCGATAGAGAGATTGCATAGGCCTAATGTTTCGACCTGTTATTCCTAGTTATTTATGTTTGTCACTCCTATAGAAAAGGGGGCCTCCGTTGCTCAGTCGGCTGCCGCTCTATCGCAGAGCAATTACCCGGAACCCTCCCACCAATGTGGTCGCTGAGAGTTCAAGTCCACTTCATGCTGGTTTCTTCTCTGGCCATACGTGGGAAGATCTGCCAGCAACCTGCAGATGGTGGTGGTTTCCTCCCACCATAATGCTGGACGCCGTCGTAAAAGTGAAATATTCTTGAGTAAAACACCAATCAAATAAATAAATAAATAAATCTTTGAGAACATTTGGCGTACAACAAGACATCTTCAAACAAAGGTTCTATGAGGGCAGCCATCTTGAATACTAATGACCTTATGTCAGAAATTATTTGTCAAATTGAAAAATTCATTCAGTTCAAAATTAATACTGCTTTGTGATTTGGCCGTATTTCCCATGCGCAATGAAAATAATTTACTTAGATTTGGTTAATAAGGCCGAGCCCAGTTTTTGTGAGAAGATGGCTACTCAATACACACAAGTCTAGATTCGGCCATTCTTGACATAAAACCGAAGACAGGCGAAGTGGGTCAAGGCTGAGAGAGAGTCTATGTTTTTTCTGACATCACTTCCTGCCTCATCACCATGACTCCAGTAGCACTGGCGTTGTTCAAAGTTTGTGTGCAAAATTTGCTGGTGGAGGTTGTGAGGTAAAATGAGCATATATATATATAGATCAGTGCATACGGTGTTGGAGAATATGCGCGCCTCTGCATAGTTCTGTTATTCATTAAAGAGTGTTCGTCGATAGGCCTCCTCAATGATGCTCTGCCCACTACCTCATCCCGTTAATCCTACGCGGGTCAGATTGAGTGTCACAATAACAATCACTGAACGTTGAAATCATTGCTACTTGTAGCCACTCTTACAGATTAAGACATGTGAAGTTGTCCAGACAGATAAGCATACACACTGAGGTGCCAAATGTCCACCTGCGGCTCAAATGTATTATCTGTAGCCCATTCCCACGCACCCAGTCCCTCTGCCTTCCCTGATTGCTGTCCGGCATACGTATGGTCTACTTTGTCATCGTTCCATTTTTGATCCTCTGGATCGAGGCACTTATTGAGCTCGTCTGATAGAGGGGAGATAATTTCGATCGGCAAATGTGAAGCAAACACTAACGCGTGGTGCAAGGCAGACTACCCAGAATGCTATTTGCTCGGTGTTTTTTTTTTTGTTGTTGTTGTTGTTTTGTTTTTTGTTGTTTTTTTTTTCTGCACTTTCTGCATGAACTTATTACATGTATCGACTTGTATGAAGCGCCACACAATAAGCCAGATAACTGTTTTGACTGCGCATGACCGAATTTCCTTCGCTGGTAGATAAACAGACACCCGTGGTTGTGTTGAAGGCATTCTAACCCGCAGGCAGTCACACACAATTTAGCCCATCTCGTGCATTTTAAGCGTCTGTGTGACATTTGAGACTCTGCGTTTTGCTCTAGGGCTGTTTCAAATGGAAAACTCTGTGAAAAACACAGGAAAAAATTTAGAACTGAGCTCTACACTAGGCTATTACCGAAGTCTGTAATATTAAGAGATAGACATTAATGACCCTGTGCTTTTATTCCAGGTGCTCAGTGACGTAGGCAAGAAGGAGAGAATGAGCAGGGATTGTGTGAGGGGGAAGGGGTGTCTGCGCAGAAGTCTGAGAAAGAAATTTCATTTAACTCTAATAAGTCCTTTCAAAAATTCAAATTTATTACCAAATTTATTGGAAATACCATGCGCTGAAAACCCCCTCCCCAAATATTATCAATCATTTGATGAACCATTTCGAAACAACGCGCGTAAGCGTACCTATCTCCATATGGTGATGGAGATCTGAATTTCCGCAAGGTTTCCATTTCCTACAAAAACTTTAAAGAGAAATTATGACTGCGATGTCTTAAACGAAGTTTTGAAGTTCGATCATAAACTAAATCAGTCATGATGAAATAAAAAATATTCATTGAGTATGTACCTTTCACAAGCCCACACAAATTCTGTCGTTATTCGAATTCAACATAAAGAGGGTGGGCCATGTTCGACGATTAACACCGCCACAACAACAACAACATTTATATCAACCTATCAAGCAGCGTAGTTTTGTGACAACTGGCCACCAGTTACAATTCTAGACTTCCTTGTCAACTTGCTGAGCTCTCATTTACGCCTCTTTTTGGCCGATCCTGCTATGAACGAGCCGTAAGGCGTTCTCTTGAGCGTGTCATTAGCCACGTTTATTTACATACCGGTATGCACAATGTACATGCTCCAGTTTCACTGAATTGACAGTCCCTCATTTAAATATTCAGGCAGACTTTTCAGTTTTCATGAGTTTTTTTTTGTTTGTTTGTTTGTTTGTTTTTTTGTTATTTTTAACCGTTCACTTAACGTACAATGCCGGGGGGGGGGGGTTAACGAAAAGCTTGTAACTTTTACTTCTGGAGAAAAATACCCAATACTCATGTCATTCTGTAATAACGGTAGAATACCTAATATTTGGGCGACCATGTCCCTTGAAAGGAAAAAAAAAAGAGTTCACAAAAATTGAAGTGTGCAGAGTCAGATAGAAAAGTATATTCAAGAGTACTTTCATTTATATTTTAGGCCTTTTAAAATGGAATTAAATGCATTCAAATGTTTGAAGTTGAACGTGGGCATCGTGGACCAGGCATACTGCTGACGAGGAACTCTGACGTGATATCATATATTTTTTCTTTATATTCACCCATAAGTGAAATATTTTTTTTATAGTATTTCATATCATCTTTAAACTGTTGGGTAATAAGAGCTATTCCAACACTGGAAACGATGTTTAGTGTGGGAAAAACTCCTTGTAACATCACAGTACATTTATATGCACTGGATATCTATATATTTTATGAGGCCCATAGTATTTAAGGATTCGCATGCATTCCAGTCTCTTTGAAAATGTTAAATGAATAAACGAAAATATTTTTATACGTGCATATCATTTGTCCGTTTGACCATGGGGGTAAAATAGATCTACTGTATATGTAGACCTCCACAATCTGACGAACCTTGTTTTCAGTTAAAATTACAAAGTCACAACCGCAAATGCTCTTCTTTGTACGATTCTTTTACCTTATCGTGTTGAAATGAAATACACATATAGGCCCTGCTGACAAACGCGACATGAATATCTACACCTGCTGTATATATGTAGGCCTATTGCGTATTTGTATTTGAAAGAATGCATTTATTGACACACATATTCAGAAAATGCTCGTTAATACTTTAGGGAAGGATACATGATATATTAATTATATTAATCAATACCTGCGCTTAATATTTAATTACGTGAGTCCAAGCTTAAATTTCAAATTCAAGCACCGTTAAATTGTAAAACGAGTTTTCTGTGTACGAGCAACAATGTATTAAGATTTTCCATGATTTCCGTGAACAGCAGCATGCATGTGAAACGATGAATCCCGAGTGAAGACAATGCATGCATGGCCGAGAAAAGTGACGACGAAAAACTGGTACAAAAAGATCAAGCGGGGTAGGGTGGTTTTGAACTGTGTGCTCTAAGTCGAAAGCCTACATATACGCAGGGGATATGCCTTGATGAACCCGCCTTTGTCAGCATATGTAGCGGAAATTGTAAGCCCTGCTTGGAGATTGTACAAACGGGTCACGTGACTTCATCTCCCTCCCGTTAGCATGTGACTAGTAAATATGGTTGACTGTCGGTCGACGATGAGCACTTGAGACGAAGGGATTTTTGGCCGCTGTACTGTCTGTCAGCGTGTCTGCCGTCAGTGACGCCAGTGAACTGAAGACAGTCACGATGAGTGTGTTTAAGAATATCAAAGGCACCATTCAAAGTGTTCAACAGGATATTTCAACCAGGTAAGAGAGGCATAACACTGAGTGAATCGTGTGCAAAGTTGTGTCCGATAATGAATCAGTCAGCTGCAAGTAACTTAGTTTGGCCTAGTATAAACTCGACCTAGATGTTCGACCTCTGGGCATAGAAAGATAATATCAGAGTAATTCATCCAGTTTTAATTGACAGTGTTACAAAACCTTTCATTGTCCGCAAACCTGTGACCATTCAAGAAGCTGTGACAACGATGGTAATGGTTCTCCCCAATATGGGTACTTCAAAACACTACGAATCGTAGCTGTATATGTCATTTGCCCAGGCTATAGTGTCAGTTTGCATATATTAAGTAAACCAGGAATCAGTTTTTATTCAGAGGTTAGTCTGCGATTGACGAAGATCACATAGTCACAACATCGCATCGATTTTCTCTTTAGCATGGACATACTTGTACCTCGGTGTTCGAGAAACAATATGTCAAAATCAACAAGTGGTACAACAGAAAATTGAACCTTCATACTCACAGACTAAAGGTGCTGTAGGGAAATTCTGTTCATTGATGAGAAAAAAGACTACGCACATGCTAAAGTTGTGTAGGTTACAGTTACTGTATACCCTCAGCTACCCTAAATGGAAGCTCTTTATATCTAGTCAGATTTACAGTAGTCAGAAAGCAGACATGAGATTAATGAATAAAGTCAAATTCTTGTTTGCATAGATATCCTTGATATTTACATATTTTATGACATACATGTACAACAATTTATTTTCAAACATAGTATTTAATGCTATATATTCTTTACTTTAAAAGGCATCATAGATATGAATGGATTTTCTCTCCATCCACCAGTGTTTTAATTGTATAGTGGGTAGTGTAGATTGTTTTGATAGTATTGTGCCAGCTGACAAGTGGCAAGTAGGCACAACAAGCTGTTTCAGGCTCAGTATAGCCATAACCAGATGTTGTCAAGGCTATGGATTTATATGCATTGGATAGCATGAATTGAAAGGGCTACCTACAGTTAAGCACAATGCATGCCTGCATATGGTAATAAATTGCATTGGGTGGTAAGGCCTAGTGGGGGAGAAGTGAGGGTGGAGACTGGGCGAGGAGGTCAGTGATTGGAGGGGAGGAGTGTATATATACATAATATATACATGTCTGTGAGACAGTTAGCATAACAAACACTTCAGCCTCCTTGTATTCATTGAAACACCCACTCTCTTCAGTTTTGTTTCGGTTCTGATAATCGTTCATTTCTCATGGCCCCTGATTATGTATACTTTTTGTCCAGTAATTAAACATGTGTTTTCATTGTTGACAGTTGTGCAAAAATATGAATTTATTTATTTAGGGCTGTGAAGTTTGGGAAAATATAAAGATAAGTGTTATTTTACAGAAACAATAGAAAACTACTGTAATTACTGTATTTGTGTAAAACAATCCTGAGATGAGTAGTATATGTTGTCATTTTTTATTAGCAAAATTGTGTTCGAACTTCCAGGTGAAGTTTATAAAACATTATTTATAAAATATTTGATGTTCTGTATCTGTTCATTAGCATCAAGTCTCTGGCAACTTCATCAAAGGAAAGAGATGTTGGGGCCAGACATGCCAAAGGTCATGGTGTTAATTTGGATGCGGGGGCAGACTTGCTTGATAGGTATGTGCTACATGAACTTTACTAAACTGTGAGTGGTAGCAGCCAAAATGTTAAAGGAAAAGACACCTGAAAGGCTTTTCAACATGTATGTTGCCGTTTGTGTATGACTGAAAAGTAGCGTATTGTTAGCAGTGTGTCAAAAAGGGGTCTTCCTATAACCAGTAATAAACCACAATCAGTTTTTAAATAATAAGCTGTGCATTACTCGATCAGTTCATGTCATATATTCAGCTGATTAATACACGTCAGTTTTCAGTCTTCTGGTTGAGAGTTTGAGTGGACTGTTTCCTATTTTGGATATTTGGTTCCAGCCTATTTGATTTACCTGGAGCATCAAACATGTTGGACACATGTAGCTCTGTCACATGGGTGATAAACCACTGGCATCACTGCTAAAACCATGTCACCTATAAGTTTCCAAGTCGCAGAATCTGATAGCATTTAACTCACTGGCAATATTAGTTTGTATGGGATTGTGATCATTGGCTTATTACAAGCATGAAGATGTTTAATTGAAGTATACTAATGTTTTTTTCTTTAGCTTTTAAGAGGCTGAGATTTTTGGCAAAATGTCCATATTCGCTAATCAAATTAAATTTTATCTTTTTACCAAGAATAGTTGAAATTACTGCCTATTTAGAAAATATCAGACTTGTACCTGGACTATTTCTAGTGCTGTGTTAAAATAGTTCTGAAGTTTGATAAAGTTATGAAGTGACCTGCATTTACAGACATTATTGCCAATTTTGAATGATAAAACATACACAGACAATATTGGTATTTTGTGTAATTATTTACAGTATTCTAAAAATAATGCCAAAAATTTGTATGGATTGGCAGTGATCAATTTTTTTGCCAAAAATCTGTGCTATAATGTCTTTAAGAAGTAAGTACAGTGTATTTATTATCTTCCTTGTTTCTGTTTGGCAAATGATAAAAATCTAAAATTTCATCCAAAATAAATGATCTTTAGAGTCAAATAAATGTCATAAAATATTATGGCTGGTGATGAAAGTCACATTTTTCCATTAGGGTTTCATCCAACCTTCCAAACAAACTTTCAAAAAACTTTCTAATATGAATCGAACTATATTCTAGAGTCAGGAAAAATAAGCAACCAAGTCATGGATGAAATTTTAGGTGATTTAGTGTATTCCAACAGGAAACTGTCTCTACCAGGGATGGGCCCATATTAATATTGTCGGAAATCTTGACAAAGCTCCAGTGCAACAAAAACTAGCAATGGTACATGTGGCAGTCAAAAATAAATTCTTCCACTTTTGTGGATAATTCACTCAAAACAGGAATGGAGAATATTGATATGACTTAAATTCATTTAGTTGCTCGATTTGCGTTTTACACATGAATAAATATTTCATGTTTAATGAAACCTGGAATAGTTGACGGAAAACTAGCACATTTCACCGAGTTCATGACAGCCAGTGTGACATGAAGCTGCTTTTATACCAACAGGATCTTGATTGGAACACACAACATGGTTGCTTAAGATATAGTCATCTTCTGTCTAATCTGATCCTCAGTTTATATTATTATTATTCCATCGCTGTTTTCACTCAGGTACCAAGAAAACTGGAAGGAGTTAAACAAACAGGCTGAGGAGAATGCAGCCAGGGCTGAGGTAAGGGGAACAACTCACTAATCACTAATTGTTTTATACAGTGAAGAGTAATCTACCCTCGTGACCACAGTCAATCGTAAAACTGTTAATTAGACTATGTTGTTTTTTTTTGTTGTTGTTGTTTTTTTTTGAGGTTTAAATGTTATGTTCTCAAAACAATATTACTGCAATGCTGAAAGTGTGGTATTAAGCCATACCCTTTTCATTTATTCATTCGCCACAATATAGCTGAAATATCGCCAAACAGATTTCAAGCCAGAATCATTCATTCTTTCTACAGTAATGGTTTAGATGTTTTCCACATTGTCCACAAAAAAATACTTGTTTCCTTTTATACCTTTAAGGATCTGGCAGTTTTGATTGGCTCCTTGTATGTGAGGTATAGTGGCCAATCAGAAAACCTGACACAGCTGAAGGAAGAAGCCAGCACTTTGCCCACAGTTCTCCAACAGCTCCAAGATTTGACCAATCAAATTGGTTTGTACATTACTAGATCTTTCACATCTTACCATGCTAAATATCTGAGTGAAAATTAAAATGAGGGAAACTTTTGTCGGTGTATAATTCTGACTCCTGGTGTCAATTATGCTCTGTACGACATCCTTCATACATTCCTAAATTATTCAGTTTCTTTCCTCCTAGAAGTGTGGTAGCTCTTTATTTCATGAGATATGTCTTAGCCATAAGGCTCTTGATTCTTTGTTACCCGTCACCACCGCCACATCAGTTTAACTCCCCGTCCACCCTCCCCCTCGAATTGAGACGAATTATTTCATTTTGTTGCCAGAAATTGTCACAAAAGATGAGATTATCATAAAATCTAGCCAAATAATGATAATGAAAAATGAAAATCTGTTCTGCCATCCACAGTTTTCCAGAATATTATAACACCAATAGAGGGATCAAGTGTCATGGGCCAAATCATTTTCTTAGGCCGTGTTAGAGTGTGTATGGTTATGGCGTTCTTCAGTAAACCAGTATCTGTGTACTTTGTAAATGTAGTTTATTATGATACAAATGATTTATGATTATGTTTACAAATGTTGTATACTTGACTTGGCTTCTGCTGCAGCTGAGTTGGAGGAACTATGTGAGCAGGTTGAGGCAGCAGAGATCCAACTGGAGAATATCTGTGAGGTGCAGGAGTACAAGCGAGCTGAGGCCACTCATCACCAAAAGCTGGCAGCCTATAGAGAGATGAAACAGAGCGAGATGGAGAAATTCACAGGTAGACTATCTCACACATGGATTTAAGTGCCATTTTATTAAAGACTGAGATTTATGTACAGGTAGTAATATTATTGTTACCTTGTAACAAAATGCTATGGCTGTTCATTACTTCATGTATTTATTTCCTTGAATAAACAAATGGTACTGACCTTTGTCATACAATATCTTGAGCTTTGCTCCTTTGATAGAACACTCCATGATTACCCTAATGCTTCTAATTTTGGCGACACCAGGCCTGCCCTTTTAGCCACTATGTGTGTATTTGTGTCAAGAGAACAGTTTAGCTTTTCTCACATGCATTTAGTTCAACTAATGAACAATATATCCATACCTTTACTTCTCCTGAAAACTGGGAAAGAAATGTGATTTTTGGATTTCTGTAGTAGGCCTACTAATATCTGTCCTAAAAATTAGAAGAATTAAGGTATAGTGTGGTATTCCCTTATAGACTTTTTATCTATATGGAAATGTTTTTTTTGACTGGCCAGGCTTAATTGCTGTGACCATTATCATGTATGAGTCTCCAAAATTACCAACCTATCTCTGCATAATACTGAAGAAAATTGTATTGCCTGTCAATATTAGAATTGATGGAATTATTTGTTTCAGTGTCCCTTGCTCAGCAACATGCCAGGAAAATAAAATCTCAGGACATGAAGAGACAGACACAGTTGAGGGAACGCCAGTCAATATTTCAGGAAGCATTTGATAAGGATATCAACTACTACAAGACATTTGGCCATACAGAAAGTTAGCCATGGTTTTTCTGTCTGTTTAATAGTCATTAACATTTCTTAACTTTATCCTGATTGTAATGCAAAGGTTAAAATTATTTTGATTTTCAGAGCTTCAGTATAACACACTTCTTACATCTTGAACATGAGGTTTTGTTATTTATTTTAAATGGACTATTTCTACACAATGGCTTCATGAAGTAAGACATTCTGAATGGTACATTTACTGGGATGTAGGGTATATCCCCTAAATGACTTAAAGTCTCATCCATGACTTATTTTGATCAGTTTTTCTGATTCTTGGAGTTCTATTGATTGTTGGAAGGTGTTTTAAGGTTCGTTCCGAAGGTAGAATGATATCCTACTGGAAAAAAGTAAATATTATCAAATATAATATTTTATGACATTTGGATGAAATTTTAGATCATTTACAGTACATACACTTTAATGATGACTTCAAATTCACCTGTGACTATATCGCCCTTTTTATTTTTCCTGATTCTGAGAGTTCCATTGATCTTAAAAAGGTGCTCAGAGGTTTGTATTGAATGCAGGATATCCTTCTGGGCAACTGTAAGTGTCAGAAGTAAAAATAATATTTTATGCCATTAATTTGTCTCTGAAAGTGCAGTTTTGGATGGGGTGGACTTTACAGTGTAGGTTACTTGCAGCATGTAAATTTATCTTTGTGATCGTTTGTGTACTAAGGGCAGCCCAGTGTTGATAATGATGTGGCAGAGAGAAAGCTGGCTGAGATACAGATAGAAGAAGATGCAAGTGCCTTGGATAGTTTCCTTGAGTCTACAGATGTGACGCCATCTAGTGACAGGCCTCCAGGTAAGCCATAGGACTGGAAAGGACACACAAATTTTGTTTCTGTATTCTCTGACGAAACTTACAGTATCGGTTTTAATACACTGCAGTACTTTGGAATTTGGGAAAGCAGTTCAGACGACTTCAGGTTGTATCATTTCACCGTGCTTTTAGGACACAGATGTTTTGATATTAAAGTAGCTCTGTAAAGCAATTTAAAGCAAACTGTTTGGTGGAACAGAACCCAAGCTGTTACAGCAGGGTCAGGCATGCCTAAAGTTTGTCCTTATTTTTCCAGTGTTTACAGAGGATGAAATGCCTGAGGAGGAATGTGACTCTGGAGTCATCAATGATAGCCTTGAAGGTTTTGACTCTGGCCCTTCTGGCCATCCATACTGTGACGCTCCTCCCCTAACAGCTGAAGTCACCAGCCTGGGGCTGTCCGGTGAGGGGCATTCAGACCAAGTAGAGAGCAAAATGCGGACTGAAGCAGAGGCCAGGGAAAACTGTGATCAAGACATCTCGAGGGAGGGTAGTAAAGATGACGTGAAGATATTACCAAATGGGGTTGAATCCCCTGATAAAATGGTGTCAGCTGACATGAAGTCCTCAAGTCTTGCTGATGAACTGGCTGCAGCTGACATTGTTCCGGGGACAGAGGATAAATCATCGGTGGGTGCTAAGACTTCATCGGAAGGTGCTGAGTCATAAAGGCGGTTACATTATGTAGGAGTGTATATGCTGATCATTGAAGAATTTTGTTTTTTGTTGAATATGATATGATAAAATATGCAAAAAAAAGTTTTTAATAAAAATTTCTGCACAGGTCCATTTTTGTTGTGGGTATATTTTTCTCTAATTTTGCGGTAAACGACAGGTATTTTTGTTTATATCTGTATGAATTAAACTCACATTATAGATCAGCATTAATAATATGACCAATCACAGAGTAAATGGCCTGCAAGTTTTCCTCATACAATACCTTCAGGAGATTATAAAAAATTACCTATAACTTCACGGATTTTTTACACCAACCAATCACCTTGCAGTACGAAGTTGGTGAAAAGTGATGTGAAATTTTTATATCATGTACAATAAATTACATATGACTTTAATGTACCATATAATTTTTCACCAACCTACCATAATCCATTCCATGAAATCGTAAGTGATTGACTGTAACTAGAGCTGTTTCCCAGGGACTTACTTCTGTGACTAGACTAAATCGCACGTTATTTGTCACATGCTGTCAGTACAAAAACCAGGACTAGAATGAAGCTGTGCTATGAGTATTGTATGTGCCATCTTATACATCACTTTGATACACCACATTAATAAAGTGCCAATCTGTGAATCAGTCAATATATGACTCATCATTGTTTTTGCCTGGTTTCTGAAGTAGTTACTTTGCACAACTAAATTGTAACAACTGATCACCCTGTGGCACTATTCACGTGACACACAAAAAAAACTTTACTTACAGCTTGTTTAAATGGCATGCATATATTGTTATCGTTATGGTACGGGAATCGCAATAAAATGATACAATGATAATGACTGTTTTTTTCTGAAAAAAAGGTGTAGATATTTTGTATACTTGTCAGGTATGCTATGTATGATGAACAGCAAGGATAATGTAGATTAAACACATTTTGGATCGAGTGTTCACTAATGCCTGAAACTTCTTTGAAAAGTTCTAAAACTACCACTTGTATGTGATATACTGGAGAGAGAAAGTGTTGACTGATTTATGGACTATACCGTTTGCATGTGGTACAGACAGGCGAGGAGAATGCTGGCTTGAATGCAATACAACGGAGGAAGTTGACTAATGTTGGGCAGCGCCTTGATTGTGGTATACAGAAGAATACTGACTTAAGTGCAGTGAGACAGCGGGAGTTTGCTAATTTTGTGGCAACACCTTGACTGATGATAGCAGAATACTGACTTGAATGTAGAAAGGTATGGGTGTTGACTAATGTTGCTGAAACAGCAACTTTTATGTGATACAGAGAAGAATGTTACTTGGATGCAGCAAGACAGAGTATGTTGACTGATGTAGGGTAGCACTTTGCTGTACAGAAGAATAACGGTTTGAATGCAATAAGACGGAAGCTGCTGACTTAAAATCAGACGACGCCTTGGCTGTGATGTACACAAGAATCTAACTTGAATGCAATAAGACAGTATGTTGACTGATATTGGGGCAGCACCTTGACGGTGATGTATAGAAGAATACTGACTTGAATGCTGAAAGGTATGGGGTGTTGACTAATACTGGGATAGTAGCTTGACTAATGTACAGAAGACTACTGACTTGAATGCGGTGAAACAGAGGGTGTTGACGAAATAAAATAGATGCTACATTCAGCCCAAGAACTTGATAACCATGGCTCATTATGACGATCTTTACTTCAAGACCAGCCGTGGTCGCTTGGTTGTCACTGTTGTAGAAAGGTTTGGTTTTTTTTTTGTCCTGTTGTAGAAAGACTTGGTTGCTAGTGAATGCAGTTCTGTTAATATACATGGGCTTGATCTATATTGACTCTGTAGTTTCTGTTGTAGCCTTGCTATATTTCTATTTATATCCATTTCTTCCAAAATATAGTCCATTGTTTGTATCAGGCGTTAGTCATTGTGATACCACCATAATTGTATTTTTTGTTTTCACTTTCACCAATGGAAATAGTGCTACCATATTGATGATATGCTGTATACAAGATAAGCTCACACTTTCTGACATTTGTTCATTTGCCAGATAATTTTGTGTGTATAATTGCTCTGCTAGCATAAAAGGTAGAATGGAACTTCGGAAGGCCCACTACAAGAGAGTAGAAATAATGTTATCAGTCCAGGCGTTTTGTGCGTGAATGTTGCATTCAGGTTCTTTGGTTCTGACTTTTTAACACATTGTTTATACACATGTGCCTTGGAAATTGTGTCTTCGTGTAACATGGGACAATATTATGTAGCATGAAGTGTATGGAGAGGTTATTTGTTTCCTGTTAACGCGTGTGTGTTTCAATATGTCTGCCAAAAGTTGGTCAAGCATACTCCTCTTTTGGTCATCTAAAAACATATCAGTGGACAACGCGATACTGTGCTACAGTAATTGGTATCGTGCCGTGGTGTGCATCAGCTCGCCACAGGAGCAACTGGGGACACCAAGCGCACAGAAAATTCTGTGATCGGCTGTGGAACATAGCGGCGCATTTATGTACGACGCTTCAGTTCGGGGTAGCTGAGAAAGACGTAAATTTTTTGGTTAACATGTATATAAAAGCTTGGGTTCCTCTCCATTTCAGTTTCTACTCCCAGCCACCTCCTCTGAAGCACGTTTGGTCAATTCCTACAGGGCAGTACAAATCCTACATGTACTGATGCAGAGCTTCCACAAGAGCAGCTATTGGAGGGGAATAGGTAGTCGATAACCATAGTCCATTTGGATTGCCTCACTGAGGGATTTTAAAAAGTAGGATGTTCATCGCATCACTGACATGGAAATGGGCAAAAGAGGTTTTGGAGTGCCGCTCGTGAACATTGGCTTCCGAGTTCGGAAATTAGTTTCAGTTCGGATAATTCACTCAGTGTTGCGATAAATATTAGAATTTGAAAATAAGTTCATTTAGATGGACTACCGATAACCACTGTATTTAATAAATACATTCTCGGGGCTGGTTCGTGTGATGAAGGTGACGGTGTACCTTGTGTGAAATCTGTGAAATTGTGTATGTAACAAAATATGTGCTGTTGATTATGTATTTTTACATAAATAAATTTCTTTATAGACTTACTTGCTTGAAGAAGAGTCATTTCGCCTTTTCAGATGCGGCACTGGGATGGGTACGCAGCTGTGCGAAATTATTCACATAATTTTAGAGCGTAGACCTGCTGTTTTGCGGCCAATGAAGCACACCTGTGGCCTGTCAGGAAAAAGTTACTTGCACGGAGTCACATCAGCGCATAACTGTCTCGCATATACACGCAGGACTAAAACATTGTGCGTACAAACAATGTCTAGTGGAATTTTTTTTTCTATCGATAAGCCAATCCATCATGTGAAAATCATTAAAGGTGATACATTTTTCATTTTTTTTCAAATTTTGTATGCCTCGCCTTGGGAGTCTGTGACAGTTCTTATGCTGAGGTGAAACTGGCTGGGAGCGATTCAGTCTTGTGAAATTTTCTCTTCAACCCTAATATTCCACAAATCGTCCCTGTCAGATGTTATATGAAGTATATGTATATATCCATAGCCCAGACAATAAGGTAGTGGCTGTTTTTGTTTTACTCTCTATGCTGTAGTTTTGTGCTACAGCATATTCAGTCCTACCTGAACAAACCGGAGTTCCACTGGTGGAATAAGCATCCCTTTGGTCCCTTTGCATTGTGTGCATGTTATTGTTCTTTAGATGTGAAGGCAACAGAGAATGTGATTTTGGACGAGGGACGTGTAATAAATCGCTGTTGACATCACAGCACTTGTTCTATCTAAAACAGGTGTGAGCGAATTGTTATAGAATACGTGGGAATAAAACTGATGTGAGAACTACCGGTAAGAGAAAAGTGAGTCAGATGGGGGCTTCCGTGGCCTAGGGGGCTAGCGCAGTAGTGCAGCGTAATTACCCAGGAGCCTCTCATCAATGCAGTCACTGTGAGTTCAAATCCAGCTCAGTCTGGCTTCCGGCCGCATATGGGATGGTCCGCCAGCAACCTGCGGATGGTCGTAGGTTTCACCCGGGCTCTGCCCGGTTTCCTCCCCCCATAATGCTGGCCACCCGCCGTATAAATGAAATAATCTTGCGTAAAACGCCAATCAAATAAATAAGTCAGACAATACATTCAATTAAGAGAAGGGAATCAAGGAGAGATCCCTGCGTCACGCAAAAACCAGATGTTCAAATAGCGAAAGTATGTCGTCCAGTGAAATACTGGTATTCGGAGTTGTATTAAATAGGTAGCTATATATTTAACCATACATTTGAACGCCCTGAAAATCCATATTGCTTAATTAAGCTTTTGTAATATAATATGTTATGATTTACTGTGAAAAATCAGTGATAATGTACTTTTTTTTGCACAGCAGTTATTTATCTACAACAAAAAGAGCGTGTACCTAAGTCGAAAGAAGTAGAGTAATTTTCTCCAAATCCACATTGGTTTTTTCAATAATGTGAAAAATGATTTTAAGGTATTGACTAATGTCAAATTAACACTTTCAGGTCTTGTGTTCCGCGCCGTGTTACGCCCCGCGAAAAGTGCTGGCATCTCCATGTCTGCGTTTTAAGAGAGTGCTTATGGTATTTCGCTCACATGTATCGCCTTCAATGCCCATTTGTTTGTAGGGGACCCTCTTGCTGAGTGCAAGGACATCACAAAGCAAATTGTTCTTCCTAACAATAGATTTGTTGGCATCACACTCGAGACGAAGGGCCTCTGCTTGCAAATCAGCAGCTGGCGTATCCCTCTTCTTGGCCCTCCTATCAGCAATGTTGAACGATAGCAAGGCGATGTCATTATCTTGATCCAACAAGGTTGAGAGGAGTACTTGATAAAACAGATGAAGCCGTTTCCCAGCCAGCCAACACATCTATAACTCCCCACCTCCTCCAATTCCTCTCACTGAAGCGGAGAACACCATTCTAAATAATTTGATGTGGAGTGCAGTGATGGAGCATATGATCTCCATTGTTGATAAAGTAAGCGAAGATCAGTGTGAAGGTTGTCGTGTGGATCATCCGAGTCAAAGTCGGCATCCATGCCTCGAGCCATTACAGTGTATGGATGTCCAAGGTCAAGGTACAGATGACCAGGCCACAATGCGTTTAAATGAATCAAAGGTGGTCATCGATTTTCAGAATACAGCTAAAGAGGATGGATGGTCGGCAGTATCTCCAAGGGAGTAATGTACAGAAGCGTAATCCAGATTTCAGCAAAATGTTCTTGCAAAGTTTGACAGGAAGATGGGATGAAGATGAGGAAGCGCTGTAAGTAAGTATTTTGGAAAAAAATATATTAAATGATTTTTCCCTGCGCTATGTATGTATACATGTTTAATTAATTTACAAACTAGTGTTTCCTGTTATACTATCTATAGTTGTGGAAAGTCATGTGACCTTATATTGAATTATGTACATGTATAGTTATTTTATTTGTGTATTTTCAGACCAAATACCCCAATCCACCTTTCCCTAAGCGATTTCGATTCAGCTGACGTCTTAGAGAGAATATAAGAAGTCTCAGTATCGACAATTGTACGGGTTTTCATTTGGGCAACACATCGGTGTCAACGCTCAATAGGTAGCGGGGCAATGGACGTGTGGAAACGGAGAGTAAGGCTAACCCATTATATGGACGATTTATTGAATTTTGATATTTTGGGGTGTTGATCTGATTAATGTTTATTATTATTTGTCACGCGCTAATAAATTGGTGTTGATTTGGGGTTATTCACAGCCTGCGTCTCTCAAGCTTACCTGGCATATGGTACTAAGAGTATTTCCTCTTGAAACGCTGAATTCGTCAAACATGGTCAATGGGAGATAACTCATTCCAAACCTCACTCTGTTGGTTGTAAATGTATGTGGAATGCTACTGAATATTGAAGGTCTAATTAAGGGATCAGTGTGTCCAAACTGAAGCTGACCCAGGGCATGTCATCACGTCACTGGCACAGCCTATGCCAACCTGACCCATGAGTTGGAACATGCAACTTATATCCTTGCAGGGGGCCTCCGTGGCTCAGTTCGTTAGCGCGCTGTCGCAGCACAATGACCCGAAGCCTCCCACCAATGCGGTCGCTGTGATTTCAAGTCCAGCTCATGCTGACTTCCTCTCCGGCCGTACGTGGGAAGGTCTGCCAGCAACCTGCGGATGATCGTGGGTTTCCCACGGGCTCTGCCCGGTTTCCTCCCACCATAATGCTGGCCGCCGTCGTATAAGTGAAATATTCTTGAGTACGGCGTAAAACACCAATCAAACAAATAAATAAATAAATATATCCTTGCATAGATATATCGGTATGCGCTCAGGATGACTGTGTGATATACAGTCTTTCTCTATAAAGTCACATATACCAGAGCAAAGAGAAATATGTACAAAATGTTCAGTAAAATGAGAGTACTACAATTTGGGCTCAAACTCATATCCCATGCACATTTACCACTATGAAAAAGACAATGAACATATTACAAAAATGGTAACACTGTCACCTGTGTTCAGAAACCATGATCGTTAATTGGAGCTTTGATCTTTGTGGCATATAGCGCAGATGCTATATTTGTCAATTTGAAAAGAAGCGACCTTAATTCGAACCATGCGGTAGCCTGTCCACCAGACTAAGACATATTTCCCTATGCAACTTAAGGTGAGCATACATGTCATAGCACAGTGAAATCAGCACAATATTTCCATACAGTAAAGTAAGGATTTGGACTCGATTGTTGTTACACTACGATCACCGGGTAATAAACATATTACCATATGATCACGCACTTAAAAAATATACCGACGTTTCTAGGATTCGATCTTTGTACATGGCATAACATGTATATTCATGTTTGGAACTTTGAAAATTCAAAACCACGGAATTTATATAATAGGACATAATTGGTATACTTCATTGCCCTTGCGTTTATCGGCTCCCGTTCGCGGTGTGTAACAATCAGGCATACAGAGGCTCTATATACTGCATGTTATTGCAACGATTAGTTTTATTTGTGTAGGAAAACTGAATATATTTTGTACTCTATACAGACCATTATAACGAAAACATGCACGCCTATTATAGGGCCCAAATAGCAATGCATGTACTGGCAAACTGTGTATATACAAAATGTATGTAGTACATATATTTATTAGAGATCCTGTACAATCCTGTATCTGAATTTAATTATCAGTGTCCAAACTGAAGCTGACCCAGGGCATGTATGTTTTTACTAACATTTAGGCATATGGATGACTTATCTGTGCAGAAACTAATGCGCCTTTTAAGTAAATGACCCATATAAACATTCTGTAAATGTCAAACATATACACAACAGTTACAACAAAAATGATTACTCAGGCATAAGCAACAGATGAAAAAGCATCACAAGAGATGAGGCATGATATAGGGCAACTCTTAATGCTATTTATAGTTACTGATTACTGATCATTCGTTATTTCAGCAGACTGGCTGGACATTGGAAATATAGCGTAACATTCTGAAAGCTTAATTGAAATGTCTAGCTATTTAAAACAAGATATGCATTGTTGGTTGGAGCGAATATATCATGCGGTATGCGGTCAGTTTTGTGCATTTTTTGTCCAAAGCTAGACATACAAGATATATATAAGAGTGTCTGCATCGTGCATGTTTCTGGCAGCCCATTAAATCTGGATATGTCATATTGGATTGCCCAAGTTCAAACTGATGTAAACCCAAATAAACACAATAGGGTTTTTCTCACTTAAATAACATACCCAAACTGCCCAATATAAAAAATGCGCCTAAACACCATCATTTTTTGTATTTGTAATCAGAGTTCAGCCAAGTTTACACGCAGTGTCCCCTTGGGCCCAAACAATTCAAAAAGTGCGTGTGTATAGTCACGTCACATTTACATATATATATATATATACACCCACACACACATATACGCACATAGTATAGCTCACTGGGTGGCGTATGGGCCACAATACAGCTTAATGTTGTTATTTACTGTGTTGAATTCATCTTCGTAGTAGGTAATACAGTTATATATTATTTCTGTATTGCCTGCATGTAAGGTTTTGAGATACTATGATCGTTTCTCTTTAAATGTAACTTATAACTCATGTTTTTCTCTTTTACTGAAGTAAGTATGGCATTCGTTACCCATGGTTTATGGTTTTTATGTAATTTATCAGTAGTGAAAAGAGGAAAACATCTATCGTATATATTAAAGAAGGGATATAAAAAAAATCTGATATACTTCGTTGGAGTCGGGTGCATTTAGTACTTGTTGCCAGCTCTCGCTTGCAATGCACAATTTAAATTTTTCTCTTTGTTTGTAACTGGTATCACGAATATACATACTATTACTTTTGCTTATATAGGTCTGAATTATTGTTAATATATGCCCAAATTTCTCCAAAACGTTTCTGCAGGCTTCTTGCATTAATATGAAGAGTCGATTTGATATACTGTCATGTATAAAATAACTATGTATAGGCCTACATTCTTCCAAACTTTCGATCTGCTTAACCACATTAGCTCCCGTCGCCATTATACCGGACCTCGGTATGCCACCCAAGCCATGGTGTACAAACCAGCTGCAAACGCCCTTTTAAGGGCGCCCATTCCCCCGAAAGAACTTTCAAATCTTAGCACAATATATGGTTCATGTTTGTCTCGTTTACTGTTTGTGATTTGTCCGCTTTATGTAAAACAAAACAAAATCAGCCCTCCTGACATTCAGCCTCGTTGACTGGTTTGCTAGCAGTTTACATTCATACATACATGTACATACATACAGCAAATTATATCCGTTCCCATCCACATATAATACTACCATTTACATCCATACTGGAAAAAATTATGTATATTACGAGTGTCTATGTGTATTTTTTTCTAATTATTTAAATTTATATCCCAGCTAAAAGCTAACATTTCACGCTGTATTCTTTATATTTCGGTACACACAAGTAACCCATTGATAAGCCCTGTCTCTATATACACGTAGACAATAACAGCACTCGTACCTTGCCAACTGGGCTGGCACCCTGTCAACTTTATGACGTCATACCGGTACCTCTGGTACCTCCCGGGTTGAAAGATGGGAAGGGGACCCCTAAGTTCCCTTATATTCTACTGACCAACTTCAGCTGCAGTAAACATTTCTGTGAATTATATTACATATACTGGAAGGATTACGCCATACTCGCTGCATGTAAGCCTGAAGTCATACAGGGAGAAGTTGTGATATTCAAGGCATATCCTTCTTGTCTACACGGAAGCAGGACGCACCCGTCTTTTGCATACAATGTGACCATGAAGACAACGGCGTCGTGAAAATCAACAGGTGAAGGACAAAGCTCTTTTAATATGTTAGTTGTGTGGTTGCTGACCATTGCTATATTACCATCTGTACCCGTGCTAGATCAAAATAAGACCAACTTGTCTACCACATCGGCCTGTGAAAGGATAGACTTCTGCTGTTTCTCTCAAATCACGGTATTTCTATATATCAGCCTTTCATATATCGTTTCAGGATTCAGGATTGTTTATTTCTATATATCAGCCTTTCATATATCGTTTCAGGATTCAGGATTGTTTATTTCTTTATAAGGCGTAACATAAATCAGTTGTATCTGTGTTTCGTGGGCGAATCGGCACTAAAAAAGCAATTCTGGAAGGATAAAAAATAGTGAAAATCAACCTTTCAGTTTTTCCCACTGAATGTTGACGTTCTTCATGCTTTTTCTATTTTGCAAGCGTTTCTCAATTTCTTTAAGAGAAAATATTGTTGGAACAGGGACATTTCCTGTAATTTACAGAAATTGTCAGTTTTATTTTTATACCGTCCTCCAACATAAGACGAAAGATTCACTTTGACCGTAAAAAGCAAAATTAAATTGGTGTGGCCTTAACGCCATAACCAAGAATATATCAGTTATGTTAGCGGTTATCTTTTTAGGTTGAGTAAACCGGAGAGCCCTTCGCCACGTAGGCCTACGTGACAGACTTGATTTTATAAGCAACAGTCTGATGCAGCAAGGGCTAGATTCTACCCTCGATCTCATCGGTCAACGGCCTGACAGTCTAACCGAGCCTCGTGCTTAAACTGTCTTAGACAACAAAGTCCTTTGTGTAAAGATTAAATTTTTGTTATTATAGGTAGGACTGGTTTAAAAAATGCCGCCTGATTGTCCCAGATAATAAGATGCTCAGTCCCAATTCTATCTCTGTTCCGTATTATTCACAAGTATCACAACCCATACATAAATGGATTTTTAGCGGGCTCTGTCCGGTTCTCTCACCCCCCACCTTAATGCCTGTCGCCCTCGTATAAGTGAAATATTCTTGAGCACGGCGTAAACACGAATCAAATAAATATTTGATTCTGCCACAATTCTAAACGTGCTTACTGAGTGTTCTTCCAGTGTTCTGTTACCACTCTGCATGTGTGTTCATTCCGTGTCCATTCCGTCACAATTCTAAACGTGCTTACTGACTGTTCTCCCAGTGTTCTGTTACCACTCTACATGTGTTTCCATTCCGTGTCCATTTTGTCACTATTCTAAGCGTGCTCATTGACTTTTCTGCCAGCGTTCTGTTAGTGTTATGTCACGATTCTGTGATAGATCTTTCTGTTCCTTCTCTGCACTGTCACTGTCAGTTTGTCGGTAGGCAACTCTGTCACACTTCTGTCAATCTATCATTGTGCTACTGGTATAACTATTGTCACACTTCTGAAGTACTTCTATAACTCCTCCGTCACAATTTTGTCACTACTTTATCAGTATTCTATCAGTGTTCTGTCGCATTGCCATAGTTCTGTAACAACGTTCTATGACTATTCTGTTATTAGTTTGTCAGTATTTTATCGTTGTTCTGTAACATTGTCATAGTTTTATAACACTGTTCTGTCACTATTGTGTGTTGGACAATAGTTGTCCTTGCTATGAAACTGTCTGCTCTCATGACGGCCTTATCGCTCCTAGTGTCGTCAGCCCGGCAGATATCGGGTTGCATTACACCGATACTCACAGGCCTACAGAGATAATCTACCCCTCTGCATACAAGTCACCAGTGTAATTATTCATTTAGGTGGCGTTTTTTGGATGTTGATCTATAACGTCATGTCAACACGTGCCAGTAGGTCATCTGTTTCATTAAGGGGAACGAGAGACATTCTACGTGCAAAGGACTGACACTAGGTATGTTGTTGTTAGAACACTAAACTCCCACTTCTAAAACTTCCCGAAATTTATCTAGAACGTAAGACCTGTCTATGGGCTGACGTGTGCAAGTTTTACTAAATATTGTCCACTACAAATATGATTATGAACACTCCCTTTCAAGACCGGGGTGGTGGCCTCGTTAAATATCACATGATGATAGTCAATCATCGGATGGTATCAGCACAAGATATAGGGAGAAACTATGTCAGATCATAATGTAACCCATAAGTAGGCCGCTTCCACCCTGCAAGTTTACTGCACAACTTCCAAATTGGTGTATGCATTTATTTGTTATTTCTTTGTATAATTGGTTTTTAACGCAGTACGTAGTACTCAGATTATTTCACTTGCAAATCGTTGCGAGAGTGGGCGGACACTGATGGATAAGGTACATGTCTTTAAATCGCAAGCACACACGAGGCGCGGGTTCAAACCCGGCATTGGAGAGAAAATTTGCAGATCTTTGTGGGAACAGTAAGCGTTCGACGACGCCATTGAATCAGTTTACATCGCCGAACATGCGTTGGACCACTTCCCTACTACCAGTTTAGTGTGCATATATGTATGTACATGTGGGAAAACTCCTCACTAACTTGCCAAAAGTCAGTGGTTTACTGCGGACACTCCAGTTTCCTCCTACCGTGAAACTTACCGCAGTCGCATAACTGAAAGTTTGATGAATACGGGGTTAAACTCCATATAACCAACCAATAAATAAATAAATCTAACCGCTTTTACACATTACAGACCTTGTTATTAGGAGTATTCTGAGAAAAATGGATCACCATTGCTTCAACGATCTGACTCGTTCTCTCAGATCCGTGAGTACTTCCTTTCTCTTTCCCTTTCGCATTTTAATAAGTAATAACAGGCCCTCGTTACCGTTTGTCTAAAAGAGTTTTTCTTGTCCAGTCAAATTAATCAATGAGATCGCAGGCTCGAATCCGGCTCTGACAACATGGTTGTGTCTGCGACTTTGGTGTGGAGATTTGTCAGATGCACCCTGTAGAGGGTGGTGGTTTACTCTGAGTACTTTTGTTTCTTCCACCCCAAAACCTGAACTTCGTACCACAAGACAGGAATCCGGAGTACGGCCTGCTACAAGCTCAACACCTTCCAGTGATCGCCTCATTCGCTCATCCAAAGTGAAATTCTACTTATACCGTTTTAAAGTACGGTATTGAAAATTAATGTCTGGCGGACACATTGCATTTGTGTTCTACACGCACCGGTAGGAATCTTGGCAGCTTTTGATGTATTATATAAGCTACATAAATCCAGATGGGCCCCGATAAACGATAAACAAAGTTTTAGGGGAATTTACGAGGTTTAAAAGCCAAATAATAAGAAATATACGCCTTTCGTAAGAGGTAAATGTGCTAAGAAACAGCGATTCACGATAAAGAGACTTTTTTTCAAAAGCTAACAACTCTGAAAGCGTCCTATATGTACTTTGCATGCTGTTTGTGCATAATCTGTTTGACTTATAGAGGTGTTTTTTTAAATATTGCATATCCCCATCTATAATTCTTAAAGCATGTTCAATGTTTTTAGTGTTACTTTCTCAATCCTTAGCTCCATAATCACTTAAGTCTGATTAAATCAGTCACATTAATGAATTTGGTTGAAAAAATATACGAGAAATTCAGTGTGATTTAATTTTTTGCGTGATATTATTTTACCTTCAGCACTCATTTTCATCCGGAAAACTGAATTGCCTCCGTGAGCATGCGCGTGGGCCGTTCAATGGCAAACAGGTAACAATGGACAACCTTCTCTTTTTAGTATCACTCTCATATGTTTGGAATTATTTAGAAGGGATGAAGGAGTTTAGATATTGCACTGTGCCTTGATTTAATTACGTCTTTGTTAATTAACCTGTTTAAATTTTACTGTGCTTTTAGTTACCATAGCAGCCAATAAAGAATAGGCGCATTTGAGTTTAACTAAATACTCGGTTAATGTATTATCATTACATCAGCCGGTCGTAGCCTGATCCCTGGAGTGACAGGCTCGAATCTAACTTTTGCTGATTAGCCTGCGACTTTCGTTCTGGGGTTTTAACAGATACATGCAAGACAATTCAAGTGATACATTTATTTGTGATATCGCCTGTCTTATTCATCAAATTTAATTTGCGTTCATTGTTAGAGTAGACAGCTTTCTGAAGACTGCAATGTAGAGAGAGTTGGCGTATTTTGTGGTAAAAAAATACGCCTTATTTCATCCATTAGATAAAATATATAACCGCATATTGAAGTATATGTCACGAATAAGGAACTTTTTAAAACGTTGTGATCAAATTGTTTTGTTTACCAGGTAAAGGAACTTGTCGCCATGTTTACCCATTCCTCTGAAAAAGTGGAAGCCTTAAAAGTCATGCAGCCGGTAAGAACCACGTATTTACCTCTGCCATCGTCCATATTATGATCCTGTGTATTATTTTTATATCCACCCTCGTACACATAAATGTCCTGTACACATTTAGCATTGCACACACGTTGTATATTATGATCTACAGTGTTTGGTGACATCGACCCGATGTCCTATATATCATATATACAGTGTATAACGATCCTGTACACTTCTTGCACTGTGCATTCATGTATAATGACACATCAGTACACGTAAATACACTATAGTACGTATAATGATCTTGAACATACCTTTTAACCCCGCCATGGTACATATAATGGTCATTGTATATATACACACCACTGTGTATATAATGATTCTGTTTACATCTACATACACCATCGTGTATATGACTATATTTATTTATTTGATTGATGTTTTACACGCTAC
Organism: Acanthopleura granulata; assembly: GCA_016165875.1. Lineage (NCBI taxonomy): Eukaryota > Metazoa > Mollusca > Polyplacophora > Chitonida > Chitonidae > Acanthopleura > Acanthopleura granulata. Next base: position 13,550,075 of record JABBOT010000080.1, on the reverse strand, counting down.
TCAAGAACCATCATATTTATAATGATGCTGTGTAAATACAGCATCGTACATGCAGTGATCTACTATACATACAACAAGGTAATGATAATGATCCTGTACACCTAGTTCATCGCACACACAATAATTCTACTCACATTTGCAGTCGTGCATATAATGGTCCTGTATACATAATTCATCGTACACACAATAATTCTGCACACAGTTGCAGTCGTGCATATAATGATCCTGTATACATAATTCATCGTACACACAATAATTCTGCACACAGTTGCAGTTGTGCATATAATGATCCTGTATACCTAGTTCATCGTACACACAATAATTCTACACACATTTGCCGTCGTTCATATAATGATCCTGTATACTTAGTTCATCGTACACACAATAATTCTGCACACATTTGCAGTCGTGCATATAATGATCCTGTATACCTAGTTCATCGTACACACAATAATTCTACACACATTTGCAGTCGTGCATATAATGATCCTGTATACCTAGTTCATCGTACACACAATAATTCTGCACACATTTGCAGTCGTGCATACAATGATCCTGTATACGTACATTTTCAGCAGGTAGTACGTCAGGCATATGGAAAGTCCTGGATGTTTTCTCGGACTCTTCCTCCTGTTATATGCCTTTGTGGTGTAAAACATAAAAAAACAATCATTCCTGTACGTCTTGACAGGGTTTGATGCCCATGAGGTCGTGTGAAGCCGCCAGTATTATGAAATCAGCCTCTTTCGACAGTCACAAGCTCGCGATGTTGGAAATTCTCGTCCGGTAAGCTCCTAGGCATGGTATAAATAATTATATACCTTTCTTTAAAGTGCAAGAATCACATCTATAATGACACACTTTGAAGACAGCTGGTTATAAACTGTAGCGTGAATAAATTTATTAATGTATTTATTTATTTGACCTTTAATGCCCTCCCCTTGTTTTTTTTTCTTTGTTGTTTTTTTTTTTTTTTTTTTTTTTATAATGACAGTCAGGGCAAGTGGTGTAGGAAACGGGATAGAGTCCGTGGAGGAAACCTCATCTAACTTCTACCAAAGGCTGCACCCGAGAGCTGAATTCAAACACGCGACCTCATTGGTCACGGGCCAGTTAGTCGCGGCGTGCCATCGCCTTAACTATCTGAAGTGTGAATGGACCAAGCAGTTATGGCGATAAATTGTGAACGGTGAAGCGGATTTGACAAGAAACATTTCGCTTCAGTCGAACTGGCTTCCGTGTGAAGAACTGGTATTTACAGTGTAAGCCTATCAACCAGTACCGTTTAGTCAGTAATAGGCCTATCAACCAGTACCGTTTAGTAAGTAATAGTGTTGTTTGGTTACATTTCAGATATGTAATAAATCTGGAATGTGCTGGTTCGCAGTCGGAGATCGCGGCCACGCTCTCGTTCTCCAAGGATAAGGAAAAAGCGAGGTGTATCATGAAAGACGTGAGTTTGTCATCGTCATTTGTTGCCTTCATGTTATTATTTATTAATATGCTGAAAGCACAGCATTTTAAGTACCTCTATAGAGCAGTGATTTCTAATATGTTTCAATGAAATTTCCCATGCTTTTTCACTTCATTCTACTTAAGCCTTAGTGCTAGGAGGCGTGTAAGTTGCTACTATTTATGCACTTGCATGAACAGTTCGGATTAAACCTTAACTGAGGTAAACTGATTGGAGACCGCACTTCTCTACTTACTTGTGACCATCTGCCAACCAGCACACTTTCCTCGCTGCTCTGGTTTTATTTTCTGTGCTGTAGTCATTTATACTTTCTTCTCCACATACTTCCACATGCTAATCGTGCTGCCCAGAGAAAAATAAATTACTTTTGATGGCCTTTTGTTAGACACGCACAACTACCAAAAATAGCTCCAGCCTACGAAGGTGAATAAGCCCTTTAGGGATGCCAAGCTGAGATTTGCATATATTCGGTTTAATTTGCATATATCACCATATATGGTCGAAAATAAACATTTTCGCTTTTAATATATGTGAACGGTACCTGTTAATGATTTTCAAAAAAAATGAAGACACAATGATCAATAAGTAAGCCCATGTTAATTTGCAGTGTTTAACCTCCAGTCAGCAAGAGCCATTCGGCTAGAAACACTGGACAGCTAATTGTAGATTTCAAGCACAAATCTGAAGACTGCCATAATATTTCCTAATGTTTGTCTTCATACGTCTAGATTTCAAATTCTTGGTGATCTCATAATATCAGAGTGGTAGTTTAGCTCCTTCATCTAGATTCCTTTGTTGCCATGGGTGACCATATACGACCACACGAACTCTCAGAAATCAGAGCCCTCTCTTTAATGACCCCGAAAAGTTGCTTCCTCCGCAGGAGGCTATGTTTGTACGTCTGTCTGTCTTTCTGCCTGTCCGTCAGCAACTATACGGAAAACGTGAATCACTAATTTGGATGCAATGAATGTTGTGCACGCACAAGTTGACCTTGGACTGAAAACCAGCCCATTCTTCAAGTTTGAGGTGATATGAATCGCTACTGGCATTCGAAAGCTCTACACTTCGATATGAAGCTGGGGTATTTTTTCATTATGTTAAACATCATGGACTGTTTTCTACACCAAGAACTCACTGCTTCGGGTAACGTCATGATGAATCAGACACGAAGGGCATCGTTATTTTGTACCGACAGTGTCTCTATGTCAAAGCCGTTCTCTTTCGGATTAAAATAGGCAATACTTTGGCGATTTTTGAACATTAAAAGTCCAGCTGGACTACTGTGTCCAAAGCTTGACATCCACTTCTACGTTGAGGACAAATATAAAAGCAACTTCAGCATACAGAAGACCCCTAAAGCAGCGACAACAGTGTGACACTTGACAAATGGTGATACGTAACCGGTGTAATCCGACATTTGTGTCAATTTACCTCACTTAGGGTTATATTCTAACTGTTCATTGCCCACAAAGTCAGAACTTACACCCCCGCCCCAGTGCCATGGCTTAAGCAGAATTGGGTAAAAATGTAATGGTATTCTGTGAAATTTATTACACTTCACTGGTCTAGAATTACTCAAAATGCCATTTTGTTCTCACAATTGATAAACAATCACATGGAAACAATGCAAAGAGACCAAGACTCAGGGCTGCTTAGTCCACTAGCAGAATCCCGGTTTGTGCAGAAGTACAATATAAAAGATTGCAGCGCAAAGAGTGAAACCGAGCAGAGGTCGCAGAGGTCACAGGTTAAAACGAAGCATGGATACCACCTTCTAACAAAAATGCCACCAACACAGTTTTAAAGTGAAAGACAGCTTATGTTCTAAATTACATTTGCCAGAAAGGTTTGACATTATTATGTTTATTTGGGTAAAGTATTTTTTCTCACAGCCACAACGACTGTGGAAATTGACATTTGACAGTGCTCCATCGACTAGCATGAAACGCAGCCATCCTATCTTGGCTGTGATGTAATTGTTCCAAGCGGGCAACACTTTTGTCACCTGAGACTGTGGGAAGCGCTTAGGTTTGTGGTTGAAATTTAAGCATATATGTAAATTTATAATAAGAAATGATCAAAAAACTTACTCGGGCCATAACACAATGGTCTGGAAATGATTTGCAGTGTTGTTTACAAATGCATTAGTTATTATAAAACATGTAACGCGAAAAGCGTATCCCGTTCATAACATGACATGTTATTACATGTTATATTGGCAATAAACTCAGAGGATTTACGTTACAGCCTACTAACAGCTGATATCTCCTAGCTCTCTGATTGGTCAGTCTCTCATAAGTTTAAAAGCATGGGCGCCTTCAGATCCCCAGTTGGCAGCGAAATACCCAAAATACTCCACGAAGACAAACGAAGACAATTCAGCAACGAATTCAAACATGTTTTAGTATTTAAAATAGAATTTTGTAAATTTTTTAGTGAACACTACCTCTGTCATGATCTGTCTTTCACTTGAAGCATATTTGTGACTTCTTGCAGGTCGACTATAGAGTTGAAAATATGTTGGAGCAGCTTTGTGGTCAAGTTATTGTGATGCTTTCTTTAAATCGTTCTTTTATACTCTGTGACTCAGGTTTCATTGACAATTACATTTGCCGCCGTCAAATGAGTGAGGTATCTTTGAGAATATGATCTTACATCTGAAGAAAAAAACAAATTCAAAAACGATCATCCAATTATTGCAGAAACCAACGGATAAATTATTTTTCTGATCCTTTTTCCCTTCGAAAATACCATTGCTTTGTCTTGGTGCGACGTACCCATCATTATTGCAATGAAGAGTCTAGTCACAGTATAGTCTCTTTTGTATTTCCTCGCCAGCATCTAGCTGTCGGCCATCACGACCCTCATCACCATGGCCACCATCACCATGACAACGTAAGTAGAACTGAAATTTCAAATTTAAAACAGCTAGTCCAGTTAATAGTGAATGCTTGACTGTAAAGGTTTTTATTTGAATTTCGTTTGTTTCATATGAGTATAGTGTTCCTTTCAGCTTTATTTAGTTCATATGGCTACGGTGCCTCCTTGTAGCGAGATGGCCGCAGTATTGTCATGAATATTCATGATGCTGTGTCACTGGGGCATATCGCTGCAGCCAAAATATGTTACAGATCAACAAGAATTATGCATATTCCGCATTACGCAGGGGTCCGATCATTTTCGGGCCAAGAATGGAAAATATACCCAGTGAAAATGTTGTCCCTTTGTCAAATTGCTCGGCCAGTTTTTCTCTGAGTTCATCAAAAGTGTGACAAACTGCTGTTTGCATTTATCATGATCTTTCACATAAAAACAGAACACGCGGGACCCGGTTGGAATTGTGACATCCATCTTGATTTTTCCAAACGGCTGTTTTCATACGAAAAATTTGGTGATATCGGTATTTCAGGTAGTCCTGTATACAGGTTAATATTGATTGAAGTTTGTACCAAAGTATTCCAATAAAATTAAGTAAAAGACTCAATCCTAAAGAGATGTATGCGAAGATTTTATAAATCGACAGAACGTCAAAGACCAGAATTTTAGTTCTTGAGTCAGTTTTATGGATGGGGAAACCTAGGGTAAAACTCGGGCCCATTGGCAAAATGCTGACGAACTTACTGGTGTGTAACACCAAATGATTTAGAACACAACTGGTCTACAACGAACGTCAGTTTGGCCTGAACGGTTACATGGACGTGGGTGACCGATTACTGCACCAAGCTCGCACATAAACAACTTCTGTCGCCTTTTTATAGCTCTATTTTGAGCACATTTTAACTATAGAGCTGCTTTATATTTGTTTATATATCATGCTTGTAACATTTTTCCTTCAGGTATGTTCCGTGTAGCAGGCATTTAGCCAACTGTTGAATCTATGTACAACTGTGTGATATTTATCAATCGCAGTGGACCTTACTTCTTTGCTGGTAAGCAAAGGTATAGCAAAGAAATAGTGTACGCTATTTGTATCACTCACTTGGTTGAGTACACACTGCATGGTGTTTGATGTGATTGTCACTTTGCCTGCCGTTACAGAGCGTCCTTATAGGCGCCGGGAAATTGGCGGTCGGCGCTGGCCTGGCCGTGGGTGGAGCCATAAAGGGAGTGTTCGGAGCTCTGGTAAGCTTTATATTTGCTTTTTTCATGAACTAACTCGTTCACATTCTTTCCTATCTCTTGCTGTGTTACTGGTTGCTTGTCATTGGTGTTGTGGTACAGTTTGGGGGACCTTTGTGACAAAAAGTGCTGATTAACTCTCCTGTAGCTATTAGCGCAGTCTACAGGCCCATCTGCTGTGCGGGCGGCAACCCCAACTGCGGCCGCAACTACAACGTCGAGAAAATAGAACGTTCTTTACTGTGCTGTGCCGTCCCCACTGCCGACGCCATGTCGCGAAGACAATCAGGGGGACATCCATGTCGCCGAACTGGTTCTATTTTCCGGACAACTGTTTTCATGTGGGGACGTTATGTAGTTGCAGTTGTCGCCCGCAGTGGGGATGGGCCTAAGACCGCACACCACAATTACTTTCCCATTTACATACTTGTTAACGTTTGGCCTGACAGTCCTTTCCCCTAAGAAAACTCCAGTCAAATTCCTGATAGGGCATGATCGATGAAATTTTTCGCGAATCTGACAAACAGCTGCCAGGGGTCAAACCCACCAAGTCAGAGTTCAGTGAACACTGATTTATCACTACTTTTGCCTAGTGTGTATCCGCCTCCATTTCGTGAAAAGCACACAAATTAATACCTGGAATGAAAATTTGAAGCCTGCCCTACAAAATGATACCACCCGACAAGCAGAAAATATGAAAAAGGGCAGCCCAGAGGAGCGAAAGAAAATATCTGTGTAAATACCCAGAATCTACATTCGTCATTCCTGAGCCGGAAGCATTAATTCTAGTGTGTAGCCTCAACGTTCGATGAACGCCACTTGTCTTCGCCTCTATTATGGTATACATGTTACGTTTTTACTTCCAGGCAGGAGAGCGAAGAGCCACAGTACACTCAACCTCAACTGTCGCATATCCCGGGGGTCAACCAGCCGGTTCTGCATATCTCGTAGGTCAACCAGCGGGGTCAGCGTATCCGGGAAGTCAACCGGGATATCCAGGATCAGCATATCCCGGAGGTCAACCAGCAGGATCTGCATACGCTGGATCAGCGTATCCGGGAAGTCCATACGCTGGTTCCGCGCATCTCGGATCAGCCTATCCTGGAACTCAACCCGCGGGATCCGCATATCCTGGATCCGCGTATCCTGGACACCAGCCCGCAGGATCATTGTATCCAAGTGCTCCGCCCATGTCCCCGGGATACCCATCACCCTCTCCCGCCGGAGGTGCGTACCCCCAAGCTGGATCCGCGGGATACCCTGCAGGATACCCCACGGGATATCCGGGCCCTCGTCCCGCAGGAGCTGCTTATCCTGGATTTCCACGGTAACCGTGCACACGTCTGTTTAATCTATTTCACAATTTCAAACCCTGGATACTCCGGAATAGAAAACATTGGAACGCAACATGGACGACATGCAGATTTACCACGGTATTTAGTTGCTTGATATTCTCTGCCTAACAGATTCGATTAGTGAGTACTGTAACAAAAACCATCAATCAAGACAATCAATGAATTCCGATACTCACACAATATCACGATCTAGGCCAAGAAAGACAATTTCTGGGTTGGAGTTTATGGATTATTTTTACCCAAATCCACCAGGTCTGACAGTAAAAAATGACAGCTGTGTTATACGGAAACAGTTAAACGGAGGTTACAAAACTGGCTGCATATCTATATAGTGCTTGTACTCAACAGAACTTTTATTCTATGCCATGTAGAGATAAGTGACTTATCTTTTGCTGTACATATCTTTTTGCTTTCCTTAACAAAGATCAAACGGTGTTAAACCACTGCAGATGCATGGAACTCATACTTGACCTGCTTACATCATGTCTTCAAAAAGTTTAGAGCAGTGGCGTTGAAATCTGTAAAAACTGAGCGAGACGATTCAGTGTGGCTGGCAGAGGTTAGGCCTCTGTTAGGCCGCTGTAGTAAAGATGTCATGAAAAACATCACAGAAAGAACTTTTGGAAGTTAAACGTGAAAAGCTGGAATGAAAGTATGAAAGGTATAAGGCGATTTTTTGACACCGAGTCACTTGTGCTGTTAACTTAACATCTGTTTAATCTATATTCATAATTGCTGTATACCTTTATCCAAGATTTTAATTAGGCGTTCAACAACAACAACAGCAGCAACGTCAGCAAGAGATTCGTAAGATTTGTTTACCTTTAAACCACGCGCAGGGCTAAGATATGTAATGTACATCAGAAAATCGTTGATTTTGGTTAACAGTAGCGATAGAAAGTAAGCAACAACTCAGTCATCTCTTCGTGTTCACCATATATTTGGTGTGCAATAACATCTATGCAATTGTTCAGGTAACGAAGATCCGTAATTTTATAGCCTAATGAATTAGACGTTGTATGCTACCGATACAACGTCTAACAGACGTCCATTTGAAAAACGAGGGTATTTTCCTGTACGCATTTAGACCCTGCCTACCTTTTAAAATCTGTATGTTCCTCAATCAGTAATGATCAATCGAGGGGGCCGCATGTCGCAACGGTTTTAAAACGTTTGTATTAGGGCCAGAACGGCCGTTTTAAAAATTGCTTCGGTCAAAAATTCCCGCAGTCCGCCATGTTTAGTCTACCCTGAACAGAGCCCGGTAATCTCTGTGATGTGGAGTTTTTCGGTGCAGGATTTACGCTGTTACATACGTAGCTCAAAGGGGACAATTCCTATGGTGTGGAGAATTTACGATTAACAAAAATGTGTAGCGATCGCCAAATCTTTAATAATGAGACCTCTGACTAAAACAAGCGACGTGAGCTTAAGACAAGCGTTTTAAAACCGCTGCGACATGCGATCCCCTCGGCTGATCATTGTTGATTGAGGAACATACAGATTTTAAAGGACAGGCAGCGTCTCAATACGGATCGGAAAATATCCCTCGTTTTTCGAATGGACCTCTGTTAGACATTGTATCGGAAGAATACAACGTGTAATTCATCAGGCTAGTGATTTAAGTGTTATGCAGTGCGGAGCGTGTGTGGTTTGGTATCAAGAAAACATGCCCAGTATAATTTACATATGCCCATGTACAACATTGCGTTTATAACAACATTTAGTATACTTAATTTGTGTTTATCGTCGTTGATGTATTTCACATCTGTAATATATTATTTTAAAGAAAGAAGCTGAAGGAAAAGGTATAACCTGCTTTGACCAAGCCTTGAACTGCTGGACATCTACCCCTTTGTTACGTGAGAAAACCGTTGTCCGACGGTTTTCTTTATCAGCAAGTGGGCATTACAGAGCGGGCAAGCGGGATAAACGTCTAGAAATTCACGAGATCGTCGATCGTTGTACATTTTCTCATGACCGTTGTACACCATGTTTTGCGGAATATCACGTGGCCGTGTATTGACCAATGAAAATCAGGTATTACCCTGAGCGGTATAATCATGTAAGCTATTACGATATACCGTAAAATATTGTAAGTTGTAAATAACTCTCCCCGGTTTCCTCCCACCATGAAGCTGGCCGCGGTCGTAAGAGTGAAATATTCTTGAGTACAGAGTAAAACACCAATCAAATAAATAAATAAATATAATATAATATTGTAAGTTTTTTGTGCACTGTATAAACTTAAAAATTCACTCTGAAAACTCAATGGACCTACAATATACCACCAGTAGAAAACTCAATGGACCTACAATATACCACCAGTAGAAAACTCAATGGACCTACAATATACCACCAGTAGAAAACTCAATGGACCTACAATATACCACCAGTAGAAAATTCACCTATACATCATATTTTCATTGTATTCCCGTTTATTTGAAGTACAACCACAGATCAGTTTTGTGTGGAACAAATTAGGCGACTTCAGCACTAGGAGTAAAACCACAGCAGCGACAGCAGTGTCATAATTGGCCAATGGTCACACGTAAACGGTGAAATCCAGTGCCTTGTCAATTCACCTCAGGTACTTATTTTTTTTTCACAACCTACATACTTATACTTTATAAAACAGATGGTTGTGAATTTTCCGTGAAAGTGGTTTATTTGATAATGTCTTAACATACTCTAAATCCTACTTAACCACTTACAGAAGGAGGTATTTATTTATTTATTATTTATTTATTTATTTATTTGATTGGTGTATTACGCCGTACTCAAGAATATTTCACTTACACGACGGCGGCCAGCATTATGGTGGGAGGAAACCGGGCAGACCCCGGGGGAAACCCATGATGATGGGGTTGCTGGCAGATCTTCCCACGTGTGGAAGTGAAGGAAGCCAGCATGAGCTGGACTTTAACTCACAGCGACCACATGGGAGGCTTCTGGGTCATTACGCTGCGTTAGCGCGCTAAACAGCTAAGCCACGGCGGCCCTGGGCCCCAGACGGAGATAGGAAAAAGGCGTTTTCGTTTATGGCTTTACGGCATTTTCCTGATACAGTGTAATGCGACACGTAATGGTGTGTGTATGCGCCAGTGTAGTGAGTGTAACCATGGCGTTTGTGTGAAGCCGATGATTTATGTGTATGCCATGTTTCTTACGTTATTGTTTAATGTGACGACACCACAGCATTTTGAGTGCCAGCAATTCTAGACAAGTGAATTGCTATCAACACCAATGCCTACTTCTCTCACCAATGCGGTCGCTGTCAGGTAAGCTCATGCCGGTTTCCTCTCCGGTCTGCCAGGAAGCTGTGAATGGTCGTGGATTTCTGCCCGGTTTCCTCTACCATAATGCCGGCAGTCATCGTAAAACTCCAAATCAATCAATCAATCAATCAATAAATCAATAAATCCATCCATCCATCCATTCATTCATCCATCCATCCATCAATCAATCAATCAATAAATATTTTACCTAATTATGTATGAGCCATGTGCTAGAGGGCTAAGTAATTGCCACTATTACGTCCAGTATAATGTACTACAATTCACATTACTGCATTTTTGGAACCTAATTTTACTTAAGCCATGGTGGTATAGTGGGCGTGTAATATGCACTTTGTATACATTTACATGAAAAATTGGAACAAAGCCATTAGGCTAACTGCGGTAAGTTGACAAGAAAAAATTAAACAGAAAATACCACAGCACAGGGAGTGAAACCAGGGCAGCGACGACAGTGTGATAGTTGGCAAATGATTTCACGGAACCAGTGATTGATTGCCTATGGTCAACTTCCGTCAGTTGGAGTTGTACTCCACTGTTCCAACACATGCTTAAACAGTTGCAACTGACACGCCCTCTATCACAAAAGGGTTACACAAAAACAAAGGCAGTGTTGTTGATTGCAACGTATTACATGTCAGCCTGAATAAAATGTAAAAGACTATAGCGTAAAGAGTGAAATCAGTCCATAGACGACAGTGTGATAGTTGGCAAATGGTGACACGTAACCGGTGAAATCCGGCCTCTTGTCAATTTATCTCAGTAGGTTTATTCTAACGCTACACATGGCACCATACACAGCCAGAGGACTATTAAGCAATGGGGCGATCGATACCTGACATGGACGCTGTACAGTTAGACATGGTGATTAAGTAAGGACCATTATTTTAATTTTGTTTTGGTTTGACTCTACCTGGATTTGAACCTCGCCTACGGGTCGGACATTTAAATACCTCGACCACACCAGTTAATTTTGTTTAAGATAATATTCCGTGACACATTATCTTGGTGAATTCTTCAGTCATGCAAGTATTCAAATTTCTCCTGTTTTGTAGGTCATAACCTTTCTACTTTTTTTTTTTTACAAAATATATGTATGCCAAGAACCATGACAACTTCGATTAAATCATATCGTCGTTATAATTTGGTTGATTTCGTTATATTCTGGTTGATATAATCAAGCCTGTAACTTTTAAAGCTGATGTATGGAAAACACACAACCTACCTTTGTGGAGAGAACATCATGAAAACATTGTTTTAGTAGGCCTATACTAAAATTACTCATTTCCCAGACTTACAGTCCGAACCGGAATCTCGGACTTAGGCCTACGACCCAGTCGTTCTAGTCTCTAGATCACGCTGGTTACCTTCCTGGCTGTACGTAGAAGGTCCCTCAGCAACCTGCGGATGGTCGTGGGTTTCCCCCATGCTCTGGCAAGTTTCCTCCCACCATAATGCTAGCCGTATGAGAGAAATATTTTTGAGTACGGAGTAAAACAGCAATTGAATAAATAAATAAATAAATAATAACCTTCTGGGTTAGGTAGTACTCTTTGGCTTTTGTTTATTTATTTATTTATTTATTTGATCATTGCCATACTCAAGTTAGAATTTTCCACTTATGCAATTGCAGTTGGTTTTGGGGTGGAGGAAACCAGAGTGCCCCGTGGTAGACCAACCACATTGATGGAAGACAATTGGGGTTCAATACTACCTTACATACTGTGCAAACGATGTTACGTCGCACCGACGAAGTCAGTGAGTGTCCATGGCTGAGAAGGAACCTTCGCCCGAGAGTCCAAGCGATTAAATAAGGCCATCGTCTTAACCTCTCGGCCACGACTGGTGCCGTCCCAGCCCTGCAACATACTGTGACAAAATTTACTTAGAATAACACGTGATTTATGCGAATACTTGCAGCGCTGTTCACATGTTGCAGAACTACAAAGATAAATGAATATAAGTAAATAAATACTTAAATCTACAGCCACTAACCCTTCACGTATGCTATGACGGGTCAGATGTGCAATATCAGTTATTACGCTAAAGCAGTTTTACGTAATAGTATATATCGATACTGCTTGTTTAACATTCCTGTCGCGGTGTTGTGATACATAACACAACTTCTTTACCATAAACTGGTCTTGTTATTGTACTGGGGCTTATATCTACACTGCTATTATCATACCATAACAGTTACCTCTATTCAACTCCGCTTTAATTATTGGTCTGTTATTAATTAGTTTTTGTATCACTGCAATGAAAAAAAGAACAACATCTCTCTGTTTTTGTCTACCAAATATAAACTGCATCAAAACACACAATAGCATTACGCGTCTGTTTACGTATGAAGAAAAGATTGCTGTCATGGTATATCGGGCGATCATCTGCAAGCAGAGATCCCCGGCAAAGTCCTATAAACCTCAGCCAACACCTCGCAGTTAGCATTCCTACAGCGAGATCGGTCGTGGCAGATGAGCGGCGATCTTACGAGCATGCTCTCTTTGTTTTTTTGCCCTGCTCCGTAACAAACGCGAAGGAGGTGGGACATAGACGTGCGAAGTGCCTTGTTACTCTGGATGTACACGTGAGATGAGAATTGTTCGTCGGTCTACTTTGATCGTCAGTGGGTTGGGAGCAGCACTGGGGACAGATAAGCCTCTGTGTACTTATATGGCTTTCCGATAACCATATGTCGCATTCTTCAGCTTTTCCACGCGGCTTTAAACTATTGAGCTGTTCGCGGGTAAAACGTATTAGGTAAGTTCACACAACCTATCATATGTGTATGTATATATATGTATATATAATTATGGATTCCTATTTTGGAATCCTCAAATCAGGTGGGCTAGTCGTTCATTTTATTCAAATACTGTAGTATTAGATTTAGTAAATTTACTGAACGTTGTTAAACACACTAAATCTTCACCTGTTCTTTCTTCCTTTTTTTCTTCAAAATTTGTTAAACTGTATTCATTCGGTCACGCCGTTGTAATCAGACTGACAGTCATTATGATGTGTGTAGACTGACATTTGTAACAGTAAATAATCGTTGATAAATACTGACCCAGTAGCCAGCTTTACATCGTAACGTGGCTTGACCACTTGTGTCCGTCAGAAGAAAAAAACACAGCTGTCTTTGGACAGCGGTCAGTCGTAAATTACGGACGTTTTACAGTGAATTCTGATCAAGCTGGCAATTACAAGTCAAATCAACATCCATTACAAAAGCTATCTAGTATGATGTGCGGACTTCAACCCTATAATCTTTTAATGACTCCAGTTATTACAACTGAGGAGTTGGGTCTCCCTGAAGGGCCCTGCAGCAACGTAGAAAGTACGCTGACCACCTGAATGAACTATCAAAAACATGACCAGTCTGACGGTTCTTTTGGCTTTAGAGACGCGTAAGCTTAATTAAAAAATGACAGCACATTCTTGACGTTCTTGTCTCACGTATTGTTTCAAACTGAAAGATGCAATCGATCAAAAGATACATCTTCAAAATGCATAATGTCATCGACGTTTACGATCGTTTATGTATGTGACCTGGCACAGAGCCAATTCTAGCTACTTGTGAAACGGATTTTGAACGCCAACCCAAGCGGGAAAACACGTTTCTAGAAACAATGTGACGGGATAACATTATTTATTACAGGAGGCTTTATAGGTTACATCAAGCTCTGTATTGTACAGTAAGCTGTTTGTGGTACAGTAAGCTGTTTGTGGTACAGTAAGCTGTTTATGGTACAGCAGACTCTCATTTTTTGTGGGAAGGTAGCATTTTGTAAAACACATATGCGACACGCGACAACTTCTATATAGTAAAACAGTATTGTGCTACAATTTCTGTATTTCGTGCAAAAATGCACACCACCTCGTAACAATCTATATATTAATCGAGTAATATAAAGTGATGGGGTAGGGCGGAGGGAGGTTAAGTTTAAAACTTTCGACATGTACATAGAGGCCTATAATCCTGCATAATATATACATATGTAGTATTCTAAAAATATAATTAAAACTGTGAAAGGAGCCATTCCTTAATGTTATCTCGCGGAAGAAATCTGTTTAGATGACAGATTTTCACACGAATATACAGGTCTGGTGAAGGAGAGCGAGGTCTACAAACCTGGGTCGTAGGCAGTAAATATTTACAAGCATTTCTGTAGAACTAGGCTTCTCGCTGATTTCCTATCGCTGAAGCGTAGGTTTCACCGTCTGAATGACAACGTTGTAAGCTCGAAACCATCTCTCGTCAGCTGGATTTTTAGACAGTGGGTTGGCCATGTGTGTGACAAAGAGCGTTGGTTCCCAACACTTAAGTTTTCTCCACCCGCCCCCCCCCCCCGCGGAAAGAATTATAACTGAGAAATTCTCGAGTAAATCATAAATAATTAAATGTTATACGCACTCATTTCGTGTAATTGGTCAGTTTGTTGATGGAATTTTAAAAACGCGCCCTAACGTCGTGAAACTCACTCATTTGAATTCAGGAATGATCTTCACTCTTGGCATGATTAATTTGTTCGGAGGGCCGCACAACAGTGTGCCTGATATACTGTGCCATTGTTATAAAAGCAGAGGGCACTACTTCCTGCCGCATGCCTTGAGTGATCAGATTATCTCCCTATCAGGCGTAATAATCTCGATGAAGTTCACTGAGGAGAAACATAGTTGACTCTTTGTCTTTGTTAATTGCCCTTAAGCTACCTTTAAGTGAAAGGCCCTTCATGAAAAGCACGCGCATGTATGCGCAAGGTTTGTTATAAGCATGCGTGCCAGCCATTGTACAACAATGAGCTATAAGGCACATTTCTATCGTCAAGAGATACAAGCTTAAAAGATAAAAACAGAACAATGCACATTATTTATAATGTTGATGAAATGTATGCAAAACAATTAAAAGCAAACATATTTAACTGATTAAGATAATACAACAGGTGAACTAGAATCAATATTCGTGACGTTTACCAGACGTTTATTTTTCTCCGTAACTTTTATGTACAACAACACAAAAAAAAAAAATGTCTGGCGACGAGTCAAGTATACTTCCCTATATCACGGTGAGGCAAATTAAACATCTGCGGCGTTGAAGGGTGGGTTTTTCATTTTGCCCTGCTTTGAAATGAGGACAATGTGTCATCATTGACATGACGCTGGTAGCCGTCTGTACAAACACTGAATCCGAGATATACAAAGTCATGAAAACATGGTGGATCAGTCATGCTATTTCAGTTGTCAGCCGATCAATATTATACCTGGAGAATAATAAAAAAAACACAAGTGTACATCCACGTCAGTGGCGTAGTCAAATCGACACAAATCGAAAGGTCAAAGCGAATACTGTGCTATAAATTTGCATAAAATCGGCAACTGAGCATAGGCCTACATGTAGGCTATCAGTCCCACTCATAATACTAACACGAATGGATACGGGGCCTTACGATGTTGACCATGTTGTAGTGAGAGACAAAATTTGACTCTTCAGTCATAATTGTAAAAGACTTCACATAAATTGTGCCTGTGAGTGGGGCAACAGATCATGATTTTGTTGTGGACAGAGGCAAATTTTTCTTCAGCTGAGCGAAAAGTGTTGATAGTTGTGACACTGTTGCGAGACCTAGATAGACCTGTGTAGGGTCATCGGCGACCACGGTGAGTGGGCCTTAAACCCGTGGGTGGGTCGTAAGCCCGTGGGTTATACCAGGTTCATCTGTGAGGAATGGCCAGTGAAGTACTCCTGTGACTTAACCTGGTTTCCGCGCAATAGTTGGAGTTTCGGTAGACATTGGAATCAAAGATTTGTGCTTGTGATTGTTTTAAATCATCATTTTCGCTCTGACTACTGACTACCTATAAACGTCGTTAATGAAATAAAGACTCTATTCTTAGTCTGAGGTTGGGAGATTTCTTTTATATACTGTACTGCTTATTAAATTAATGATAAGTTCAGTGAGAAGAAGCCGTCACTCAGAGACACTATAACATCCTTTAAGGGGTTACAATATCTTGCTTGTTTGCTTACTTGTTTCAGGTTTGTGGATGGCCTTTGAAAAGCGGGGCTTTAGCAACATCATTATAGGAAATTCACCATCAGGCCTGGTCTCTGCCAATTTTCAACACTAGAATCTGTGTTATAGCCAGAAAGTATAATTCCTAAGAATTTTGTTTCTTGAAAGCTTAAGGCCGCTTTGATCATTATTTCCATCATAGGCCTATCCAGGCAGGTCAGTCGTAATATGTATAATGCTGTCTCACTATATAACATCCCAAACCGTACCCATGCACCCACCCAGCCCCCTCTCCCACCGAACATTACACTTACAATGAACGGGCCAATACTTGACTTTTCCCTTGTCCTAAAAACTGCGAGAGGCAAGGCCAAGTTTCTGGGCTTATTCTGGCTTGTCACAATTTGCACTGGCATCTACAATGGCTTTCGATTCACGAGCTATACGCATTTTCCGCTCGGTCACGGCAGGTTTCTCCGTTAACACAAAATTGTCCAGAGAAGGAATTCTCATGAAGATTTTCTCAGGTATTCAATTATCTCGTGTTGCGTACCCTTTTCTAAATTTTCACGTTTGGGGGAAAATGGTGATAGATTTAATGTATATCTCTCGGATTTTATCTGAGACTGTCTGGTGTTTATATGTATGTTAATTTTTCAAAAATACAAACATATTAGTGGTGCATATAATCTGGCCTCACGTCTTTTAAGGCACCAAAACTTGAAGGTAACTTTTCCGCGGTTGCTTATCTCGTGTTGGGAATGTCTTCGCAACGCGTGAGACACCTAATCACACCTTACAGCTATTATTGCTACACCATGACAGCGAAGCTCATCCGCGGATGTCCGGCGCTGCACGTGTAATCGGAAGCCAATTGCAGCTAATAGTAACGACGGTTTAAGATGGCTTCCGACAAAGTTTTAGTCATTACACTTCAGTGCAAGTAATTAGGACAGATACGACTCTGAGACATTGAGCACGCAGGCGCAGTGTTGACGACTGGTCACTAGCACTGGTCTTTTTGCGCTCTATGGGGGAGTCATTTTGACACAATATGATAAGTGGCGGGATTTCTCGCTTATGCACATTGAGACTATCGATTTAGGAATGGACTCTGGGATTGTTTTCATTCCTCTATTCGCAATACTTGCCTGCTGATTAAACTGACTCCCACAGAACATAATACTGGGTCAAAATGACGGAATGTTATTCGCGTCGAGGGCTAAGCGTAAGCTCTCGGAAATCTTATGAAGATTGTTTTCCGGAAATGACGTCATCTGATGGCGCTACACGCCAGCAGAAAATCTCCCAGCGAAGTGTCATGAAAGTGGCAACAAAAATATTCATATACACGATTGTAAAAAAGAGAAAGATATTGCAGTTTGTGTTGATAAGATTGTAAAAATGTGTATGAATGAAAAATACTGTAGGTGGCAAGATATTAATCATCGTAATCAAGACGTAGGTATTTTACATTACATTCCCCTAGATCATTTCAAAGTGTCAGTTACACTTTATTTTACATACACTTTATTTTACATACACTTTATTGAATAAATTACGACATCATCAAATTTCTCAGTGTTCTACATAAACTGTTTACCTAAGTAAAACACTGGATATTTGGTAATTGTATGAATCATCCCTTAATGTTTTGAAAAAATATATTTTAATACGAAAAACGTTTTGTTTTTCTTTTAAATTGTGTGAATATAAAATTGTCCGTTAGAATATTTTGCCACTTGACAGCTAATGCCAAGTTAGTAAGGACAAGAAGGGGTCTCTTTGCTGATTAAGCGGATTTAATTATTACTTTGTTTAGATCATTACTTCATCAAAGTTTTTACAACTGTTATAGATTTTGGCAAGATTTAAATTGAGTCATGGACTGTATATAAGTTTAATGCTCAGGGGCTGTATAAGTACCTGTGTTTATGACATCAACAAGGTTCTTTTTTGAGCGGTTGCATTCACAGTGTGACTAAGACACCTATATCTGCATTCAACCTGGAAATTATTCACGGGCCACGAGTGCGAAATTTGAAGTGGATGACATGCTTACAATATCAACTGTCATCCCGGCATCGCTGAAAACTGATTCCTGCTTCTCTCCAATTACCTGCTTTATTTACTTTTTATTCATTATTTATTGCATATTCCTTTGCAAAGTGTGCGTGGTGCATGTTTTGGAAATGGATCTAGCGATTATCGACTTTCAACGGCCCTTCATTACAACTGGAATACGAAGGTCATACTTGAAGCTTAGATTTGATATATGGATATATAGTTTTGATATGCAGCTATCTTGTCGATCATAGCACCCTTATCTCCATTGTTAAAACAGGATTTTTGATCGCCTACTGGAATTGGCTTTGTCAAGGTTGATGAGACATCTAGACGACCTAGATTGTTTATTACTGGCGCAAGTGACTTTGTTAATGTACACAATTTTTGTATAATTCTACATCAGAGACGTCTAATATATTACATTTAACATCGCTGTAATTTTTTTTTACCTAATTCTGCTAGGGCCATGCTGCCTGGGAGAGCGTAAGTTGTTACACACTTGCATGGACAGCGAGAATAAAACCCTAACTGAGATATGAACTGACAAGAGGCCACTATTTCACTAGTAAAGTGTGGACATTTGCTATCGCATTAATTCACTGTCGTCGCTTTCATGGCTTTACTCTCTATGCTGTAGTCTTTATATTAGAGTTTTAATTCGAAAATCTAGCTCTTCTGTATAATGCTATATTCATCGACCCAACACCTTTGCAAATATAGATGTATAACACTAGATATCTAAAGAGCCATACGCGAGTGCTTGAAGGGATAGTGAGATGCATATCTACTACATTGGACTGTATTAGCGCTATATATAGAGCTCATCATTCAACATTTCCTGTTTGATTGCTTGCCATCTGTTCAGATTTTAAAAAGCCTTTGGCCAACACTAAGACTAAATTCATGTAAAAGTGAAGCACTAAACGGCGTAACAGTAATAGGCCAAAATACACTGTTATATAGAACCATGTACTTCTCTACGCACAACAGAGGTACTCAAACTAATAAATTCGTGTAAATTTTTTATGATGTAGCAGTTTATACAATTGTCTTTCATAAACTCAACAGTGGTGAAGAAAATCTTTATTGTTCTTCTCCAGCACACTTTGTAGGCCTATTGCTGTGTTTGTATGGCAGAAAAGTGGTTCATCACGCGGTATTCCACTTCCTCAGGAATCTCACGAAAGCCACTGCATTAGATAATGCCTTTTATTCTCCGCCGGCTTTATGACAAAATGCTGCAGACATTCGGGCGGACAGTTCTTTGTTCTGCTCAACTGTTGTACATTGTATTTCACAGGTACCTGCGTACAGCTTCCTGCCTCATGATGACGTCACTGCACGTGCTGATTCTTGCTGGCTTTTCTCTGGTTCACAGTTTCCCCTCAGGCTCGGAGAAACCGTACCGTGGGTGAGTCGAATAATTGGGGGGAGGGGGGCGGCTGATCTAAGGACCAATCAGTTGTATTTTCAAGATTTTTATTTTTACCTTTCATTTTTGCCTTTAGGCCAATGGTCGTCTTGACAAAAGATACTCTGATTTTGCAAGTAGAAGAATACTTTTATTTGTTATTTCTGTGGACCTTTGTGCTCTATTAAGAAAAGATCCACACTGTTATTTCTAGTGAAGGGGAAGGGGTGTGGTCTAAGCGTATACATGTATCAAAATTAAGGTGTATGGCCTAAAAATTTAACACGTACGGCAAATGGCGGTATGAATTGTCTAACACGGAGGGCATTTTCTCTAAGGATGATTTATATGAGACGAGTGTAGATGTTTTTAATTATATATGCACTGTGGAAACTAATGGAATATCTCAAGTTATCAATTCCTTAATAACTGGCCATTAAAACAGCTTCCGCTACATCTTAAATGCCATGCACTTTGTAAGTGGTTTATTCCTGACCATAAAGGATGATCGAAGATTTCTTGTTGTGTATTCCACGTGTCTCAGTTATCTTTTCCTGAAATAGTTACATCGGACGTGTGAAATAACTAGGCAGCAGCTGCTAAGAAAATCTCCGTGTAGTTGGCCTAATTGGGTTTTCCCGTTGCATTTGAGATTAAATCAAAATTTGTGGATTCAGCTGTAACTATAGGTAACTAATAAAGAGTGCAACAGCTGGGAAACATTTCTTGAATGGCAACATTTTCTTACGACCTTGACTACGATTTTTATTCTTACGTTAGTAACTTTCAAGTTAGTACGTTAATCTTTCCCCCTGAACATCTCCGTTCCAAAGGTACAATCGGGTATAAGGTTATTTGTTAATAAAAATGTTAAGCGTGCGGGATTAAATTTATTAAATATGATGTGTGGAGCTAACGTGGCACAGGGAAGTTAGATGAAACAAGCGAAATCATCTCAAAACAAATTTTGGAACATTGGGAGAATGTGACTGAAAACTGATGTGTGGGCTTTTGCACCCCCCCCCCCCACCCACCCAACCACCTACCCACCCGCACACATTTTTGTGAAAAGGACCATATGTGCCTTCAGTCCACACTCAGAATCTTACCACGCCCAATTAACAGGTAAAAACTAGAGATGAAGTCGGTTTGTCGTAATACCCTCTTGGAGTAGACGTTGTTTAACATGCCATTTGCTTTCACAGTAGCTTATTCGGAAGAATGTGAGTTAAAAAAATATTTGAAATAACATTTTCAGTAAACTCCGCTTTTTCGCCAAACAGCAAGATAATGTAGACACAGTATACATAACTAAGCCGAACAAGTGGAAACTTCTGGTACTTTTTCACGATAAAACTGTACGGTAGATTTTATCTCTTCATCTATACACATCTCTTGGAAGGCATTTTTTTAGTGTTGATTGTAAAAAATAAAAGTCAGTCCAATGCAGAATTTCTAAAACGAAAGGGAATTAGAAATCCAGTGCGACTTTCATGACAGTCTCGGAGCGTATGACAAGATAATAAATCCTTACTATTGGCTGACTTTGAATTATTGATCGAAAGCTCCAATATGCCTTGCATACAAATGGAATACTTAAAACTTTCATTTTACACCAATGAAATACTGTTTGCTTCTTTTGCTCCTTATATATATATATATATATATATATATATATATATATATATATATACATATATATATATATATATATATATATATATATATATATATAGTTTTTTTGGCCGTGGACTGATTGGTTGTGTTATTCACCATCCGATATGCAAGGCGCTATATATGAAACCGGCAGGTAATATAAAAGACTGGTATATAGCATGGAGAGTATAACCAGAGCAGCGACGACGGTGTGATATTTGGCGAATCAGCACACGTAACCGGTGAAATCCCAACATTTGCCATGTTATCTCTGTTAGGGCTTCATTCTAAGTGTTCATGTAAATGTTCAAATAGGACCAACTTACCCCCCCCCCCCCCCGCCTCTCCCCGGCACCTTGGCCAACTCAGTTGGCAGTAAAGTTATTTGCAACTTGTTAGACGTCATTTATCTAGAATTACTCAAAATGCTGTGTTGTCAAAATATTTCAAAAGCAATCGCATAACTCTAACATGAAGGACATGTAGCTCAGTCGTCAGGGCTCCTAGTATTATATCAAACACAAAAAGTGACACGACCGCTAACCTAAGGCACAAAATACTATCCTATACCCCTAATTATTTCGTCAGTTGTATGTCGCAAGGTATATTGTTAAAAACCGGGATCAGGTGCCACTAGCAAGAAGCCCTCATAACGTTAAGCACATAGCCACAATACCTACAGTACTGGTGGCCATGGTAGTTACGCGCTCGTAACGCTAAGAGGGCGTCGTGCAGGTCGACCCAGGTCTCGCTGAGCTCTTAGGAAGGGGGACCTTTACGCTGTCGACACAAAATCTGGCACACAATCAAATTTACGAGGCTCCCGAAGACCCCATGATTTATGCAAATCATACTTGAGAAAACTTATCATATTTCCGTTCTGTATATAATTGTCTTGTCACAGCTGTTTAAGTAGGACCATACAAATCTATTTCACCAATGTAAATACATACTTTTGTTCAAATATTTACCAAAGTCTGTTCTGTAAGAGTATTTCTTTTTAAAATTTGTATTGTTGACACTTGTTTGTGTACATTTCTACCCGGTTTTTCCTCAGAATAGACCGGTGTAAATAAGCAGTGACGCAATTATGAGCTACTAAAATATATGGCTGATGTCTGGGAGGCAGAATTCCTTTTGGTTTTTGTCTTTAGCGGTGTAGCTGAGTGGTGAATTGCATAGACACAACCGCTACTACACGAGGGGGCAGAGTTCAATACCAGCTTTGCGCCCTTGTCCCCTCCAGTTTCATTGCTGCTGGAGGAGGGGGGGGGGGTAGAGACAATAAGAAAATGACGGGTCACGTGAGATTGTTTGCGCAGTCTGACGTTCGTTCATGCCAGACCCACATAGGTTCGGGTGGTCAGTGGGCTGCTTTGCTTCACAGAAACTGGACCTTTGAGGTCGCGTGTTGAGATCCAGTTGACACTGGATCAGCTGCAGCTCTAAGCCAGGAGGTTTGTCAAGTACCTGGAGATGGGCGATGTATTACTCATGGCCCCCATCTATAAACTTCACCACCGTCAGAAGAGTGAAAATTTCTTGAGTAAGACGTCAAACACCAATTAAATAAATACATTTGTTGAAAGCTACTACCGTGGATGGAAATCTGTAAGTCACAGGCGGGGAAAAGCTGTCAGTAAATTGTTAAAGGTTTATTCTTTCCCTTGGGCACTCACCCTCAGGAAAACCGTCTATCATCGTGCAAGTGGAATATACTTGAGTACCGGTTTGATGTTAAAAAAAACATTACTTTGTCTGAAATAAAAGTAGCATCATTTCGAACTGCTGACAGCTGTAAGTGGTTGAAACGCTTTTCCTTAGTTTTGACTGAAGCCTTCATTTATCCACTATTTTCTTACCTTCTTTCTATTAGGTTATGATAGACGCCACACGATTGAACACAATAGATATTCGTAAGCTTTATGTCAGAATATAAATTGTCATCAGAAATGTTTTGAACAATTCGCACTTTATGGCACTGACAGAACCTGTCGAAATGCAGCAATAGTAAATGACATTCATACAGATAGACATATGAATAACATAAGTTGTGTCTTTTGTGTTGCATTATTTTTTAATGCTTTTAAATTCGTTCTAACATTACTGAATTTTTTTTCCTTGCAGCCATCAGATTTTGGACATCACGGCAGGGAATGTCACTCACAAAGACCTCTTGGCACAACTTGTGGATAAGCACGAGGTATGGCGAATCACAAGCTAGGGTACACTCTAGAGGTACGAGTGGGGTGGGTGGGTGGGGGATTGTGATGGAGTCGGGGAAGGTAAAGGTGGGGTGGATAGAACTCGTTGCCCTGTAAAATCTGATCAGGCCGCATGTCATTCTTTAAGTCAGCCTTGTACATGTAACACACACACCTCTTGTTATATATGAGCAATGTGTGGTAGTCTGGTGTTATGCTGTATGACTTGCTGTTTCTCTTTGCATATCTGTCGTGCTCGAATTGTTTCACATGCATAGTTGTCTGACGTGATCGGGCCATACTGTGTCATTTGTTGTTTCTCGTATCTGATGGCGTGCCCTAATCGTACTTTATCATTTGCCCTTCCTCATGGGTGCCTGGTGTTTCCGAACCTCCCAGTGTCATTTGCCGTTTCTTGTGTCTCCCTGGTGTTTCCGAACCTTCTTGTGTCATTTGCCGTTTCTTGTGTCTCCCTGGTGTTTCCGAACCTTCCAGTGTCATTTGCCGTTTCTTGTGTCTCCCTGGTGTTTCCAAACCTTCTTGTGTCATTTGCCGTTTCTTGTGTCTCCCTGGTGTTTCCGAACCTTCTTGTGTCATTTGCCGTTTCTTGTGTCTCCCTGGTGTTTCCAAACCTTCTTGTGTCATTTGCCGTTTCTTGTGTCTGCCTGGTGTTTCCAAACCTTCCAGTGTCATTGGCCGTTTCCCATGGCTGTCTGGTGTTTGCCCGACATGCCCCGTGACTGGAAGATTTCCGTAAAAGGAAGCTTGTGATATTAAAATTAGAAGCCGTTCACAGTAATCATGAACAAGTGCAGCGTAGACCATACATTTAAATCACTCTAAATGAAATTTGTAATTAAATTTAGCAAATTGGTCAGTCTGTCTTTTTTCTCGTCATCTTTGGCACGGTATAGCTGTCGGCAGTGATCAAGCAGCCATTGGAACAGATGCAAAGCTGAGGTAGTGTAGAATGACGTATTACATAACTCATCAATAGGGCATGTCAAGTCAAGATCCTCTACACTATAATAAGAAAATGGAGAACATGTGCGCTATCAGTAAAAAAAAATAATAAATAAAGTAAAAAATAAAATCTGCTCAAACGAGGCCTTCTAGAGGCTACTATTAATATTTCTGAAACCGGACAACTTTGACATCGTCATTTTAAGGGGCAGCGCACGGAGATTGGTCGATCAGTCATTGTTGATATGTTCATATCAGGGCGATGTAACGGAAATAACGGTACTGCATAGACTCGTGATTGCCATAGCCAAGGATAGCCTGCACTCAGCGCCCCTCACTTCCGGTCTTGGAGGACACGGAATAGGGGGCGTATAGTCGAGAGTTCCGACATCACTCACATGGACTCGCCCATTCCTTAGGGGTTGTGGGCTGCTTTGAACTTCTCGGTGGGTTCCAAGAACATTCCAGTAGCAGAATGATGGTACTGGGCAGAAATACCGCCGAATATAGCGTAATATGACTGTGATGACAGTGAGAAGAAATACCGCAGACTATGACGATGAAAGAGGTGGTGATTAGGTGACTCCAATGACATAATACTTTGTAAATTACTTTTTTTTGCAAACATTTCATAAGGCGATTCGGGTAGGGGGAGGGGGTTGATCCTGATATACCATGGTAATCATTGTATGCCTCACTTCTCGATAGAGACTACATTATGTATAGGGAAACCTTGAATTTTAAACAATACGATCCCCGACACTTGAAGAAGTACGAACACGAAATCAGTATCCGCTTTAATCTAGGCATATGTCAGTGGTAATATACGCATCTTTATGTTTGTTATATTACGTCGCACACTAAACCGGATCTGCCTTCGTTGAGACGGCGACGTTGACATTTTAGATGGCTATCTTGTTTCACCCATATAAGGAATGTTGGTGAAGAATCACGTCAGATGCTCAATGAGCTGACATCTGAGTGGCAAGAGCCTCCATTTCACGAGTTATGCAGATTCGTGTTGCCAGGACAACTCAGTCAATGGATTGGGCGCCGTATTTTTTCTATTATCGTTGATGTCTCTCTTTTTACAATGTGGAAAACCCAAGAGTACAAGTCAATGGATATCTGCCAATATAGGTTTGTAGGAAAATATCCCTCCAAGATGGCTGCCAACAATACATATGCCTATATGGATAGTGCGATATAACCCAGTCGGGTGTATAGGGCTTACAAATGATATTAATGTCCAAACATTTGTTTTAACACAAAAATCGAGATTTTTTTCTTTTCTCCATACGATCGTCTTTAAGCCAGATCAGTCGAACCTGTCATACACCAATTTTCCCAATAGCCTACACAATAGACAGGACAAAATTCTTGCGCCCATGCACGAGTGCTTCATATTTAACAACACTGTCTTGCCGAATTCATAGTCGATCTCGGTTTATGCTTTATTATCCATAGTGAAAACAGGAGGAGTCTGTTTCCTTTCAGTTGCTGATCGCTGTATATGTGGGTAACGGATCTCACACCTTTGTTTCCATTTGCAGCTGGACGTATGGCGGTACCCGAAGTCGTATGGCGGCTTGATGAGTGTCAGAGTGAGGCCGGAATACGTCGACAGGCTGTTGGCCTCCCTCAACCGACACGGACTTCACTACAGGATTAAGGTTCGGGACGTTCAAGAGTAAGCCACAAACCCACACACGATCTATCTGTTTTATTCTATTTTATTTAATTGGTGTTTAACGCCGTACGCAAGAATATTTCACATACACTACGACGGCCAGCATTACAGTGGGAGGAAACCGAGTAGAGCCTGTGAGAAACCCACGACCATCCCCTATACTCAAGATACCCTGCGAAACACAAGTTCACAAAGTACTACGTACAGAAAAATGGACAACAAAATGACAAAATTGGCGAATGGTATGACAACCAGCTCCTACGATATCCCATCAAAGTCCTCAAGTAGACGTAAATACGACTGCTTTGAAGTGGACATAAGTAAAACGAACTTGGGTAAATGAACTTAACTTCGTCATTCATATTTATAGACTAACGTAAGGAAATTTCTGGATGGTTTGATCGTAAACATGTTTACAACATGGTTACACCTTTACAGAATATTTCACATACACCACGGCGGCCAGCATTACAGTGGGAGGAAACCGGGTAGAGCCTGTGAGAAACCCACCACCATCCCCTATACTCAAGATGTATACGTGTTCTTTTACTGCGTGTGCATAGCAACGGACCAGTCCACAGATTCTTCTAGAATCCATTTACATATGTCATAATGCTCATAGAAGATAACTAATTTTAATAACCTTGGGCGACTGAGAGGAAATTGTAAAATAATACACAAGCTTGCACAGTGGAGGGTAAAGTCAGGGCAGTGACGACAGTGTGATAGTTGGCAAATGGCCACACTTAACCGATGAAGTCGGACTTTTGTCGACTTAAGTCAGTTCGGATTTTGTTCTTACTGTCCATACAGATCAATAGAAGTAGCCACTTATATGCGTGTTAGCACGACGATTTGAGCTAAATTATGCGTACAAATATGCAGTGAGGTCAACCACAATATGTTATGCGTAAAAAGCATTTGGTGTAATGTTAAGGCCTTGAAATTTTGACAATATTTAGGTTGCACTAATCGGGAATATGTCTCATCACACGTCTTGTCAATGTTTCCTCACCAATGTATACGTTTCAGTTTTTGTGTCAAGATTTTTCAGGCAATTTATAAAAGCACTAGCTTTTAGATAGAACTCATAAAAGTATGCGACCTTTCTCTCCCACACAGCTTAGTTGATGAAGAGCTACAATCCATCGCAGAACGGCATCGATCTAAAAGAGCTACCTCCTTTGACCGCTACAGCTACAACAGTCACGCCAAAGTAAGTCTGTAACAGTTGTGTCGTTTGTCTTGTGGTGTTGAAAATTTGCCCCCCCCAAAAAAAAAAATATTTGAAAAATTGCTTTCATTTTTAATCATTTTCTCTGTGCTTTCTCTACTATGAGAGTTGGATAGATTTTGAGAGTATTTTTGTCATCAGTACTCTGTTATAGCTCTCAGAATATATGTAAATATGATTATATTCCATCAATATTTTGGGCTACACAAGGAAAAATGTCCAATTTTGCTTAAAAGGGGTTCTAGTGTCAAGTTGGTTTTGCAGGGTATGAATAGATCAATAGTTTCAGGATTTAGACGCACAAGACAGAGATTCAGAATTCCTCCCGTACGTAAAGTGACAGAGATATCCTACAACTTGGATGATGTTGAAATATCTGGCTCGGTAAAATTGACTCCAGTGTAGGTTTGCAGAATAATGCATATCATGCTGATAGAAGAGATAAACTTGTTTTGCACTTAAAATACCCCCGCAGATCGAGAGGGAATTTATTAATTATTTGTTTAATTGGTGTTTTACGTCGTACGTAAGCATAATTTCCGGTTATCCACCGGTCTTCAGAATTATTGTTTGGAAAAGCATACAGAGCCCGCGGAGATAGAGACATAACCACAACGCTTCATTCATTAGTTAACTGAAAAACCACTCTCTTATAGTGTTGTGAGTATCGGTACACTGATCACTGCCATACGCCATTCATGTAGCTAACAAACCTTATGTCTAAGCCGTCACAGCCGAACCTGCGAGGATTGGGTTCGAGTCTGTGACCTCAGGGGTGAAAGGCCAATCGGCTGTGGCTAGAGCAACGCTTTTAAACGTCACGGATCTGCGGACTACACGCCGACAACAGATTCGTACAGAAATCAAGCAAAATAGATCCTTGCAGAAATCAAGCGCGACAACTTGCTTGACATATTGTAGTTCACAAATGGCCTATAACTTAAACCCTTTTTACATTGTAACGGTAACACTGTGGGAGAGGAAAAGTGATGAACAAATGGCTTGTTCAACTCTGAGACAGCGATAGGCCTGACACAAGATCAAAGAAAAAAACCCGAAGACGCTTAAATAAGGTCAATACATACAACTGAGCAAAACAGACAACTAGTACAACTGACAATAATATACAAAACACTACAGATAATTACAAATATATATATAGTTTCTCACGGATGACAGCATCCAAAACCGGATGGAATATTCCGGATTCTACAGGCGAGTCAGTCCACATAAATATAGAATCCACAGTTCTTGGGAATTCTCGAATCGTAGGATGACAGTCCTTTAGTGACGAATAGCAGTGGGCACGCTGGTCCGACGATGGTTTTAATATCCAACACTCCGGCCAGGCGCAACTTTCCAGGGGCGACGGGTTGACAATAGCGTCCGTTATGTCCAGCTGGCGAAATATGTTGCAGTCCTCAGAAATATACACCAAGTCACTTTCAGGATTAACTGGGAAGAAAAGTATTAATTATGACAAAATATTTTTCATTTTGACTTTTTCAGATAAATGAGTTTATGGCCAGTGTGGCTGCTCAGTGTTCATCCTGCAGAATAGAAAATATTGGAAAGAGTCTTCACGGTAGAAATATGGACGTATTGGTGGTACGTATAAATACGCAGGCCTACAATAAATTCCAAAGAGAATGGGGACATTAACATGCATACACCTTGCGGCAGCAGAGGGGTTATGGTGCTAGAACGGTGAGTAGTGTATTACGCCAAGCCTCCAAAGGGTTTTTGGGCCGTCTCGGTGGTCTAGTGGTTAGAGTGTCCGCCTCGAGGCCGGGAGATCCAGGCTCAGGCCTGGGTCAAGTCATATCAAAGACATTAATAATGGTACTTGTTACTGCCTCGCTTGGTGCTCAGCATTGAGAGGTAAGAGCAAAGAAGCAGGACTGGTCGGACCGGTGTCAGTATAATGTGACTGGGTGGGGTGTCATGTGTCTGGTGTCTTCGGCATGATGTTCCAGTGGCGGCAGCACTTTGGCGGCATGAACTGGCCCTGCCACAAGAAGACACACTATTAGTACACACCAGCAGGACTCCTCGTGGTCATATGACTGAAACACTGTTAAGTGCTACGTTACACCCCAAGCACTCACTCACTCACTCAAAAGGTTTTTAATTAATTGATTGCGTGTTATTGCCTAACCCGTCATACTTTGTATTGCGGATGGGCTCGTATTTGCGTGTGTCCACTGCCATTGCGCGATTCCTCATATATGGCTGTGCGTCACAGAGCACGCGCATGAAGTAAGTGACGTCACGGCCAACTGTTACTGTCGTCTGCTCGATCTGTCGACTTGTAGCTCTAAATGGTCTCCGAGCAAAGAGAGGAGGCAGTTGAAGGTATTATCAGAGTATTTTTTAAGTTTTTAATTTTATATGTAATGAATGTGTTAAGCAATCCATATAAGCTTGACCTTGATTTTTCACTTTGTACTAAACATCAGTTTGTGTGCTTTGTTTGAAAACCCCACATTTGTGGCGATATATTATAAAGATGGGGTACCCTTCATAAAAAACAAAACCCAGGATTCAGGTGAGAGGGAGGTATACGGATACATTTAGCAAAGGGTAGTTTGAGGTAAAAATAAAGATAACGATTGCAGAGGTCTTTATTGTGTCCTTACTCAGCTCAGAGACCTTGTTAATACCTGTGGCTCTTCGTTCCGTATTACTAGACTCTCACCGTGTTATGGGATATCAAGATAACGTCAAAAGATAATCGCTGTAATTCCAATAGTTACATGTAGCATCTGTCCATTTTGTCTCAGCACCAACGACAAAAACCTGACAATGCATAAATTTAATATTCCATTACACACGCAATAGGAGTACCGTGTAAAACCCCTGCTGGTTGATATATCACTCGTCCAAAGATGCCAGGGTGACACTCTCCAATTCACAAGCACGCCACACATAATGTGCTCTAATGACGAAAAATAAGGTGTATATGCATGTCGTAAATATGACAATTTCCGTTTTTTTTCCCAAGTACCTCTCAATACAACGCTGTTCTTGCGATTTGATTGATGTTCCCTTTACTGATAAATTATTACCTGCGTTTTCCCCTCAGTTACCGCAGAGATTGACTCATGGTGTACTCAGCTAGAAACTGTAACCTCATCACGCGCCTCACGCAGACCAAGTCTTTCCTTATAGAAGAAACAACGGGCAAAATATAACTGTCATTTTCGCAGGTGTAATATGAAGCAAGCAAAGTCTAGATGCGAACGAAGTGGATTACCTTGATTACTTTTGTTAGAAATCTGACATTTTGTGCGTGACTATCTTTGTTCAAATACTAATTACATACTTTCTCGTACTTATAATTTTTTTTTGCAAAACAGTGTTGTAGGCTAAAACATGCGGAACGTATTGCATTTCCTACTTATATTGACTCAGAATGTGTCTCAAAGCAAGTCTACAGGGTACCATCCAAACATTTTTGGCAATTCTTGATAGTACCCTATTTCGTCTAATTTTTGGGACATAATATCCGCCCTTTTTCCCAATATTGGAGTACATTTTGCAAGCTACTGATGAACTTTAAAGGGATGCATATGTGACATTCAGCAGAAAATTTGCAAATGTGTACATTACTCTATGTTCGTATTTTACACAGCACAACAAGCAGTCCATTAAAATAATAAGATTAGACAGAATTAGCTCTAGCGGACTTACCCATAGATTATTATCTGTAGAGGCTAAACCCTAGATCCTTCCTACTGCCTGCAGTCGTATTTTACCAACATACCGTGGTAGATCCATTTCGAAAGTAATTCGCACAGGATTGGCCATGTTGATAACTACGTCATCGTTTCGGGGACCCGTTTTGGTGGTGTTGTTTGCTTCCGAGTCTCGGTCGTTAAAGTCAGCCGACTATTGGCGGGCCCCCACAACAATGACGTAGTTATCAACATGGCCAGTCCGGCGCGAATGACGCCAATAATGACAGTAGAAATACCCACGAGGAAACAAAAATGGCACCAACAGAGAGAATAAAGTATGTACTAAAAATGCTTCACGTTTATTTGGGTCTAAATCGTGTGGTATTGGCCTGCCGCCAACTTCATTAGTTCTTCTTATGCTCGCTTCCATGGCGTTAATCGACAGTGCGAAATATCAGAATCGTCAACGCTTGGTTGATATAGCGCCGTACCAGGGTTAGGTGTTATTTAGTTCTATGCAGAGAAAACTCATACCATTTAACCTGTACGCAATAATAAAACATCAGTGATTTTTCTCAATTTTAAACTTTTGACTTGACCTGCTGCTCAGATATTTTAGATCTTCGGGTCAAATGCCAGCATATCCAAAGCATTTGTACAAAGTTTGTAGATAGCAATCCTACTGTTTTTGAATTCAGCTGACTCTTAGACAGCATGTAAACTGTTTTCTTTCTCATTTGCTTAATTAATTTAGTGTGGTCATCGAAGGTGTCGGTAGATGTACCTTTTACATTACGAAATGAAAACTATGATGTATGATATTTCTGCGTTAACACAGCAACAAGTCGCATAGACACAGAATCATATTTGTTGTTAATGTACCTACATTTTGCGCTGACAGCCGACTCAAACAAAGTGGCCGAACAATATGCAATTAAATAAATTACGCAACCTGTTCTTACGTGAAAAGTATCACAAGAAAAAATACGATTCACTACTTCCAACAGGCACATAATGCAAGTGAAATTGCCATTGCAACTATTCAAAATTTATTTTAATACCATAGCCTAGCACGGCCCACAGAGGCGCGCTGAAGTACCAGAGTGGCTGGGGATTTTGTTTGCGTTATGCGAATGGCTGGGAAAGGAACCTGATGGTGTGTGGTGTTACGAGACTACATATCCACGCTGCCAACGATTATTGGTGGTGCGAGATAACATCTAGAGATAAAGGAACACTTTCGTTTTAAAACTTTGGGAGATTTTTTTTCACCACGCAAATGTACAACCGAGCTGTAGATTCGCGGTTGGATATTTTTGGCAGGAAAGAATATTTTCTTGGGAAGTTTTCGAAGTTCAGAGAGGCAAATCGCATTCTGAAGTTCTTCCGGTCGGGTGTCACCCCGGATTCAAATGCTCATTCCCGGGTCAAACGCGGGTTGGACTGTAAATTGTTTGAAATGTTGCTTGACTTGTGTACAAGTTTAAGTGTAGTTGGATATAGGATGGTTTCCTGAGCAGATTTTTGATGAGGCGTTCTTATTGCGCAGACTGAATTAACTTTGTGGATGAAATCTCCCAGATTACACTAGATCCAAGATGGATGCGGGGCCGGAACTTCATTGCCGGAAGGAGGCAAATCAAACGTTTGCACGAGACGTTGAAAACTTTTTCACATCCCATGGGTGTAAAAATGGGCAGATAACTATATATCGTTATGGCCCACACGGCCCACAGAAGCGTACACATGTTTTATAAAAGTGCTCACTTCGTCCGCATATTATGAAAGAAGTAAAATTGTCATAAACGGTCACGGTTTGCCTGAAAGATTTTGTCAGGCTTTGAGCGGTGGTTTACGTCAGATCCGTCTTTCTCCGCACCTGTCGTGTAAATGAAAAAAAAGGAGAAAAATAATCAAATCAGATACTCTGAAAGTCGTGAAATATTTGCAAATATTCTAGTTGGTCACTTAGAAGGACTGGTCATTAAAAGTCACTTAGCGGTATAAAGACTGTATTGACACAACACTAAATTCAACATCAGTTCAGTTCAGTTTTCGATTTATATACATGTAGTGATCAGTTAGTTTGGCGTTTACCTTCCGAAACACTCAGGCTTCGAATGTTTTTCTGTTGCAGTCAAACAGAGATTGCTATTTTGAAGTATGGAATCGTCCAAAGTCTTTAAATGAAAGCAGAAATTCTTTCAGACAAAAATATCTGAATTCATCACAAATCTTTAATATAAAAAGGGAATCTGTTGGTAATTGCTTGTGAACAATAACCTGGATGTGCTTCGCTAAAGGAGAAGGGTTATACAGTGGAGGCCAACTTTTCAAATAGCGTTTTTATGTTTGATTGATTACACACATCATTCCAGATCAGGTCTGAAACTTAAAAACTAGCAATCAACCTTGGTAGTTATTTATAGCCTTGTGCTCAGATCAAGGTGATATGCCAAATGTTAGTGGCTTCTGCACACTGCTATTGTAACAAATAGCACTAAATCATATCTGATGGTGATTTCTGCATGGCATTCCAGTGAGACAGCACTATGAGTACATGAATGTTGGCAATGGGACCACCATGCTGCAAGGTGATGTCCTCGTGATATCGAAAAAGTCTTGAAAGCGATGTTAATTCCCAAGGAATAAATACAGAGAAACACTATCCAGGACTATCGCGTTCTGCAATTACACTATTACAGTATAAGTGGCTGTGTATTGGAATTCAGGCCAGCAGAATCAGTTGTTTCAGTGTGGGATAAATCATTGGCAAGGTGAACTGAAACTGCTTGTGAACAACTAAGTTGAAGTAATAAAACTTTAATACTGGCTAATTAATAATCAGATTAAAGGAAGAAATGCTTTTTATGTCCTTATTTGATGCGTGTTTAACGCGATACTGAAGAATACGAACCTGGCGGCGGTTATGTTTATGAGTGAAAGAAATCTTTCCTCCCGATTTTGGGAGGACACACCGCACCTCGAAGCACAAATATCCTGACTTGCAGTCGTAGCCGAATCAAATGGAGTTGCATTGGCCTCATTCCTTAACGGTTATAAGAACCTGTCAGAAAGTCTGTCAGAAGAACATGTTAGAGCGTTAGGCCAGCTGGTTTTGTTTCAGGCATCACTCTTTTATAGTCATCAGTATATATGGTCTGGGTTTTATGGTAAAATCCTTGTTGAATGACTTACAAACCATTAGCTCTTCATGAGATTGAAGTTGTCATAAATCACCTTGGATAATTCTTTACGAAGAAATGATAGGATCGCCGTTTGCAGTGACACATTTTACAAATCTCTCAAATCCGCGTGAATTACGCACAACGCCACCTAAATAAGATAATTTTAAGAGCTAAACTGCATGTAACACACTTTCACTGAGTTAATATATTGGACAAACTGCTTTATCTTAATCTAATATATCAGAGTAATGGCCGCATAAAAACACTGTTCAGAAAATTACCAGGACGCCTACGCACAGCTGTATTGATAAGTGGCAGCGTGAAAGTCTATCGGATTATTCAAACACGTATGCTTCATGCTTGATGTATAAAGATCCGTCGCAAGTTTCCTCCTTTGACAGTTTTAATTGCAGCGTGGGCGGTTAAACCCAACGCGCTTTGGTCAACGAAACACACTATAGCTGTACAAAATCAGTGTCTTCGGACTGAAACATCCATTCTAGATTTTATCACAAAATACTCGACATCTAGTCTCCTTTCTTGTTGAAAAACCAGGCGTTGTTGTTGATTTCTCGTTGTTTTGAATGGGAGGAATTTTGTTCCAGAAAACGAGTCCTTGTTGAGATTAGCAGAACAATTGATTTAAACATGCTGCATGGATGTATAAGAAAACTTCATGTCACAGACTTTAACAGAATCGGACTTTAATAGAATTCCTTTTTAAAAATCTTCTAGCGCTTATTCTTTTCTCCAGCTGTTGATATCTTTTTTGAGTGGGACTGTATGCGTTTTATAAAGTGATCAGCCCCGACAGCTGGCACACGATCGAGTGCGGGTTCAAACCCGGATTGGGATATGAAATTTCTACATTTTTCATACTCTTGGGGCATTATACATATTGTTTTATGTTCGCTGAAGACCACGTCTTTTTCCAATATTCCGTCTAGTCTGTCTGTCATACGTGTTAAAATTACACACTCACCGCCATCGTATTTATTTATTGGACTGGTCTTTTACTCCGTACTCAAGAGTATTTCAATTATACGACGGCGGCCAGCATTATGGTGGGAGTAAATCCCACGGCCATCAGCAGGTTGCAGGCAGACCTTCCTACGTACGGCCGGAGAGCAAGCCAACATGAGCTGGACTTGAACTAACAGCGACCGCGTTGGTGAGAGGCTTCTGGGTCATTACCCTAAGCTAGCGCGCTAACCACGGATGCCGCGAACCCCAATCCTACAAGGAAAATATATATCAATTAGATAGCCATGTCACTGTAAACGGCAGGTGTGGGTGACATATTATCTTATGAAATATACACAACTGATTATCTTGGCCCCACTGCATTGATTGAGATATCACTGAATCTGTATGATAAGCGGAAGCTCAATCCAGAGCTGGGTCACGTTAAACATTGTAAATAGTTTAAACGTAATTCCATGGCTTGGGGTCAGCGTAAGAGACAGACAAAGATCCGATCACTCCACAGTATAGACTTTCTATTAGTCTGCTAGTGGACAAAAAAATCCCAGGGGTACTGGTCCATTGTTTGGATGTTGTTGTTTGTTAAATGTGACAACACAACATTTTTAATAATTGTAGACCAATTTTACGTCTTAATAACCAGCTATTATCATCACCGCGTTTTTAATGTAACTCTGCTTTAGACATGTTGCTGGGAAGAGCATTTACACCGACAGTAAGAATAAAGCCTTAACTTCATGAGATAAACTGACCACAGGTTGGATTTCACCGGTTACGTGTGTGACCATTTGCCAACAATCATACGGTCGTCGCTGCTCAGAATTTGGTTTTACTCGCCATGCTGTTGTCTTTCATCTATGTATTTCATCTATGTGTATGAATATAGCCTGAAGTCTAACTATGCCTGGGTGGGGGGAGCGCGAGAGGGGGGGGGGGTCCTTCCACGATAATGCTGGCCGCCGTCGTACAAGTGAAATATTCTTGAGTACGACGTAAAACACCAATCAAATAAATAAATAAATGACTTTGTCTGCTGTATGTTTCAGATAAGTAACGGTCCAAACAAACCGGCTATCTTCATTGACGGCGGAATACATGCCAGAGAATGGATATCTCCAGCTACAGTTATTAACTTGCTCTATACGGTAATACCGGATGTTAACTCTTTCCAACTAAGTTAACAATTTCCCGAGTTCAGCCGGCATCAAATGTCTATAACAAGACGTGAAACTAACTGTTACATGTTTGTCCGCTTCACCACAGAAACCATGGCATTGACATGTGCGACTTCGAGAAGCACAGTTTACGATGCATGATGGAATACTTGGACGAAGCCTCGTTAAGGGGCAATCATACAAGTTGTGCAAATGCCTGACAAGATTTCTGGCAAATTTTGCTGTCATTCAACACTATCGGCGATACACAAACACATTTATCATATGTTCAATTTACCTTTTGGTGCCACACAGTTCTTTCCGAGGTCTTAGCTCCAGCAAACAATATAAATGTACTAGAAACATTCCTCGGAACACTGTCTATACAGTGAGAGCAACATATTCATACAGCAATATCTCTAACTCCCTGAAAATTTGAAAATCCAAACAGCTGCAATAAACGCAATTTCCAAGCACGCGCCAATTTGGTCACATAATGCACGATGTTTACAATCTTTATCGAAGTCTAAATTGTGCACTGGGATTATCATATAGCTAATGATCACTGGTAAAAAGTAGGATGAGATTTTATAATTCTGTTGATAATAATTCTTTTGAGCAATACCGCTTATTTTTGTTGAAAACTTTCTCCATATATTAAAATTGATGACCAGCAAGTTCCA
Source organism: Acanthopleura granulata (assembly GCA_016165875.1). Classification (NCBI taxonomy): domain Eukaryota; kingdom Metazoa; phylum Mollusca; class Polyplacophora; order Chitonida; family Chitonidae; genus Acanthopleura; species Acanthopleura granulata. The sequence goes on along the minus strand of JABBOT010000080.1, from coordinate 13,512,900 downwards.
AGGATCTGGGTGACTGGGGGTAAGAAATGACAGCTAAATCCGTGAGAACACCTTCATTCTGGCGCCATGGCGACGTAATGCCTGCAGTGCTGGTTGCTACGATATTTACGTAATCGTAACGTTAAGAGGACTTCGTGCTAGTGGGCAAAGTATTCTGTGATGCATCATTGTGTTCTCTTTCTGAAAGGGTTGATCGTGGTGTTACTTCACAGCACGCCTTATTATACATAAGAAGTCTTTACGCCAACATGGCGTTTCAGTGAGGCAGCACTGTATTAATATATCTGCAATGAGGCAACATCGTGAAAAGATCAAACTGCCAAGCCCATAAACACATATAACAGGTACAGACGCTGTCAGATATAATCCAGAATAATCCAGACTTTCTTGCACATCTTTCCGGATTCTTAGAGTTCTATTGATCTTAGAAAGGTTCTTTCAGGGGAGATTGTAAGATAGGATGACATCCTTCTGGGAAAATGTAAGTTTCATCATCAAAGTAATATTTTATGAAATATAATGCAATTTTTCACTTTTCACTAACTCAAAGATCGTTTATGCGTGTTAAGATTAAATATTTATATGTATTCAAGGAAAACCTTGTGATAACGTCTCCTTTTTCTTGGAACGCTGTCTTTCACGTTTCCACCGATCTTGATCAACGGACAGTTTGCTTTGCCAGCTCTCCTGTAGTCCTAACCATCGGGTCTTCAATATGTTCTATTTCTGGCATCATCATACGGAGTTAATACACATGTAAAGTATCGCTTCTCTCGGCAGATCGCTATGGACCCGTCTGTCAGCTACTTGATTGATTGGTTCGACTGGTACTTTCTACCTGTGGCTAATCCAGATGGTTATGAGCACAGCAGATTGTCCGTAAGTACACACGACACCTGTCAGCAATCAAGATAACTAGGCCTCATTTCATGATAAACCAACGATCGGAGCATTTTCATACGTTGTTTAAAGGAAAAGATCACCTCTAAATAAGGTATACATCATCTAAAAGGCCATTTCGTGCTGATTCCAAATATTGTCTTCATTATTTTTAAAAAAATTTTGGTGTTCTTAAAATGCGAGACTTCTTGAACCGTGTTGAAAAGGTTGAAACACAGAGAGATTCCTTTTTAACGTCTCAACATGCTGTAACTGTTGTAGACGTTGCGTACTTTGTTTAAATGTGGTCTGTTCTTTTAAGGTCACCGCCTGATGAGTCCATTCAGTAAAGTGAAACATGGCATAACTGTATCTGCAGTAAAATTTTAGCCTGGTTGGTTTAGTTGAATTCGGTGTTACAAAGATCGTTTTAGTTTTTGTCGTTTTGTCAAATGAGTGTTAAAGGTCAACAAAGGGAAAATCACGACAGGTGTCATGTAAAAGTCAATAATAAGTTTTCATGAACATGAACGTTCGTTTACATTTGATATGGAAATGTTTAGATCACATCAGTTTATAAGTTTTCGCCAGTCAAAATAACTTCTGCGTTCGCCTCACCACACTGAAGTGGTACAACATTTCTCGCCAAGTTGTGGTTGTGAAAAGACACAAAACCATGAATCATCTTCCCTTTTAATAAAGCCCTTCTTATGACGTTATCATTTTTCGTGATCAGACTTTGGCAGTAAAGCCATACATTTAACGTGAAACACGGGTCAATATTAACGATTTAGTTTGTGATAGCTGTTGAGCAAACGAAACTTGCTTCGTGAATTGTCCCGTACAAGGCCTGGTTTTATGTCGCCTGACCAATATACAATCTAGAAAACGTGCTTTCCGAGTTAAATATGGAAGAAACTGGATTTGAACAGATTATTGTAGAGGTGGCTCCTGCTTCCTATATTGATTTTCTAATTTATTTGATTGCAATTTCACGCTGTACTCAACAATATTTCACTTATCGACTGCGGCCAGCATTATGGTGGGTCCGCTAAACCCAAGACCATCCGTAGGTTGCAGGCCGACCGTCCCAGGTACCATCTCGTGAGCTGTGCTGTTCTATCAAGCTAACTACCCGGTCACGGTGGCCCCTTTCATGTTGATGAAAGATTCATTACCACGACGTTGAATTCCACATTATCTTTTTTCATAATAAATTGCACATTTCACCATGTATTATATGTATTATATGATATAGCGAGGGCGGTATAAGACTTCATGGAAGCACACGACTACACAGGCATTTTGCTTTAAAAATTACCAATAAAATTCCAGTACAATCTTGGCAACCTGTTTTAGCTAATATGCCGGAAGTGGATTGTTGACAGGAAGTAGCTGCATCTTGGGCACGTCCTGTCACTCCACAACTACATATCAAGAGTAGGCCTATCACTCTTACATGAGTCAATAAAGTGACATGAATCTGTTTGAACTGACAGGGAAATCGCATGTGGAGGAAGACTCGATCTTATTACAACGGTTGTTACGGTGCGGATCCTAACCGGAACTTCGATTATTATTGGGGTCGTGAGTATTATCAGTGTGCTTAGTATCCAATCACACAGCAGCGTCTGTGTTACAAATCACACATCTGTGATATCCAATCACACAGCAGCGTTATGTTACAAATCACACATCTGTGATGTCCAATCACACAGCAGCGTTGTGTTACAAATCACACATTTGTGTCATCCAGTCGCATAGTAGCGTCTGTGTTACAAATCACACATTTGTGTCATCCAGTCGCATAGTAGCGTCTGTGTTACAAATCACACATTTGTGTTATCCAATCGCATAGCAGTGTTTGTCTTACAAATTACACATTTGTGTTACCCAATTACATAGCAGCGTTTGCGTTACAAATTACATATTTGTGTTACCCAATCACATAGCAGCGTTTGTATTGCGGCTCACACATCTGTGTTATCCAATCACATAGCAGCGTATGCGCTGCAAATCAGACGTCTGTGATATCCAATCACATTGGAGCGATTGTGTTGCAAATCGCACATAATCACATAGCAGCGTTTGTGTTGCAAATCACACATCTTTAATATCCAATAACATTATAGTGTTTGTGTTATATGTCACACATCTTTGATATCCATTCACATAGCAGCGTGTGTTGCATATCACACATCTGTGATATCCAAGCGCAAAGCAGTGTTTATGTTACAACTCACACATCTGTGATATCCAAACACATAGCAGCGTCTGTGTTACAAATCACATATTTGTGCTATCCAATCGCATAGCAGGGTTTGCGTTACAAATCACACATTTGTGTTACCCAATCACATGGCAGTGTTTGTGTTAGAAATCACACATCTGTGTTATTCTATTACATAGCATCGTGTGTGTTGCAAATCAGACATTTGTGAAATCCAATCACATTGAAGCGCTTGGGTTACAACCTCACATTTGTGTTATATACAATCGCATAGCAGGGTTTCGGTTACAAATCACACACCTCTATAACAGTTATCCAATCACATAGCAGCGTTTGCTGGAAATCACACATCTGTGATATTCGATCACACTATATCCTTTGGGATACAAACCTCACATTTGTGTTAGATACAATCACGCAGCAGCGTCTCTATTACAGTTACTCTATCGCATAACAGCGTTTTGATATAAAATCACATAACTGTGTTACCATATAATACATGGAACAAGTTAAGCTACGTGTTGTAAGAAATACAAGTGTCTAAGAACAACAGAGTTGACCCAGCTGCTCAATATGTTCTACCGGAAGACGGCCAGCCGTTAGCCAGTGAAGGCGCCTGGTCCAATCCAACTCTGTTTCCACTTTGACTTCTAAGTCAGGAAATTTGTCAAATAGCTTACCCGACAACGTCAGATCTCCCTGCCTCTGACCGGTTTCTTCGACGTACTCGCCAGCCTTTTCTCCAGATGAAATAATCGTTAATGCAGTGTAATGCACCATTGAAATAAATTTTAAAAATAAATTCCAAGGAAACATATGGTGTTGACGAATCAGCTACAGGGTGGTTTTGAATATTGTTGCCTTTGTGATCACCCAAGAAAGAAAGGCAAACAGTTGGGTTAAACAGTTTTGGTCTAATGTTCCTTTTAATTAAAAAAGAATTCACTGAATAAATTAATTTTACGTTTTCTTGTAGACACCGGAGCTAGTTCAAACCCTTGCAGCGACACATTCCGTGGAGCGTCGGCATTCTCCGAAGTGGAAACAGCTAATATGCGAAACTTTATCCTCCAACACAAAGACACTATAAAATCGTATATCACGTTCCACTCTTACGGCCAGTATTTTATCTACCCGTGGGGTTACGAAGGTTGTGTGACAGGAAGTCCTACTGATGATGCCCAATTGGTGTGTGACTTTATCTATGTATATCATGCATTTGACTGGTGTTATAAATGTCACTTTATCTCAGTATTACCCAGACGTCCATTTACATTATATTCATTTATTTGAATATTTCAATGATACGACGGCGGTCACCATTAGGTTTGGAGGAAACCGAGGGCTGCTGGCGGACTTGCCCACGACGTGAGAGGAAACCTGCGTGAGCTGGGGTTGAACTCACAGCGATCGGATTGATGAGAGGTATCTGGGTCATTGCGCTACACTAGAGTGCTAACCTCCTCCGTCACTGAGGCCTCCCGTTTACATTATAGATGTTATCTTATCTGAGAACCACTAGGAGTCCGTTTGCCTTGTAAATGTTACTTTATCTCAATACAACCAAGCCTTCATTTACATTAGGAATGTTACCTTATCTCACGCAGTACAACGAGGCGTCTATTGGGATTATAAAAGTTTCTATAGCTCAGTACAACCCAGATGCCTGTTTGAATTATGGACTTCCTCAACCTGAGGGCCATTTGTGTTATGAATTTTACCTTATCTGAGTACAAACCAGACATCATGTACAGGGCGAACATTTGTGACAGTGACGAACTCATAACGCACAAAGGACTCGGGAGGGGGGGGGGGGGGGGGCGGCCGAAGCGGTTAGCGCGCCAGCGCGACGTAATTACCCAGGTACCTCTCACCAATGTGGTCCTCTCATGCCGTACTCATGCCGGGCTTTGCCCGGTTTCCTCCACCATGATGCTGGCCCGCCGTCGTATATGTGATATTCTTTAGTAAGGCGTAAAACTCCAATCAAATAAATGGATCAGGGGACTGGGGAGGGGAGGGTGGAGCAGCCAGTATACTTGCTTCCTCTGACTCTTGCTTATTTTACACAAAGTAGTCAAAGGTGAAGTTATCTGTATCCGCACTATCCACCATATTTACTTCAATTCAACTAGTCCAGGTTAATGATCCAGGTGCTTCTCACCAATGCGACCGCTGACCGAGTTCAAGCCTAGATCACGCTGACTTCCTCTCGGTTGGTCTTGAGTTTCCTCCGGGCCTGGCCCGATTTCCTCCAACCATAATGTTGGCCGCCTTCCTAGAAGGGAAAAATTCTTGAGTAGGCCCTACTCCGTGGAACACCAATCAAATAAATGAATAAATAAATAAATAAATTTCCATGTCACTTTCCAGCGTGCCTTGGCGAACGCCGCCTCTGACGCTATTCGGTCCGCCGCAGGGGGACTGAAATCCCGCTACACCGTGGGTCCCTCGGGGTGTGTACTCTGTAAGTACGGTACGATTGCATACACCTTCGTCTTTATCACCTCAGTCTATCATTTACATTAGACATCAATTTAGCATCTTTTACGCTACTGGGTTTTCTGAGCAAATAGTATTTCATTACCATGCCTTAAACTTGAAATCATCCATCTTTATTGTCCTCAGACCCTGCGGCAGGTGGATCAGACGACTGGGCTAAGGGCGTGGCCGGCATAAAGTGGTCCTATACTGTTGAACTTCCGGATACCGGGCGATACGGCTTTGTTCTTCCGGCCAGTTGGATCGAGCCAGTTTCCGTGGAAATTATTGCGGGAATGAAAAAGTTTGCGTCAGATCTACACACTCAAGTATAGGGTACATAAGGACACTTGTATGCTGGGATCAGGGTGGCAAAATTAAAGGCCTTTTAAATTCATTTTTTTGGTTTCGTCTCTTTACTGGCGGCAGACCTCTCTGTTTCAGTTCGGGATAAAGCGTTGTACATGTCATAACTCTGGTCATACAAGTCGCAGGCTCGAAGCCAGCCTTGGCCGGTTACTCTGTGGGTTTGTAGGACTAGAACTCGTCCAGATATCTTCTTCAGGACTGGTAGTTATTCCCGACACCCCCGTTTCTTCTGGGGCCTAGTCAAAAACAAGGCCACAGGCACGGGGACAAAAACGAAAACAAACTTCAGCACAGATTTAAACAGGTAAATATACAAGTAAATACAGCAGTCAGGGACCAAATCGGGGTTCCAGCCAGTAGGGCCTGTAGGTGCATGTCTGTAAGGTTTCTTTCGTTACATCGGCACATATGCAGTTGATGTGTAGACCATTTGGACCAGGAGATTTTCAGGTTTACTTCTGTAATAGTTTTCATTCAAGTTACCTGCAAACATGTGGAGAATTGCACTTCTTCGCAGTTCCATCGCAATCTGCGGCAAAAGTATACATCGCAGGAAAGAAACATGACCACATTCGTGATCTGGACGTCAAACTTCCTCGGGTAGCATGCTCTAAATATTTGTACTTTCATACAAAACATGAATGCATTACAGATGCATTTATATATCATAGACGTACATGTGCCAAATATAGTAAATCAGCCTTTTGTCTAACTTTGAAGCCATGTAGATGCTGTATTTTCTTAGACAGCGTAAAGGCTTTCAGCACTCATACAGTACATGTATAGCGCTTTCCAATGAGCGATCTCAAACTTTACAGCTTTAAAAGTTTTCTGTCACGTCACCTGCAAATAGGGGGAAATTGCGCGTTTTCGCATTTTGATCGCAATTGGCGACGAAAATATGCATCGTGGCAAGATCAAAATAAGATCAGATTCGTGATCAGGACGTCAAATTACGTCGGGTAACGTGTTTAGAAGATTCAAATTTCAAAATTTTTGCTCTCACGACATCACTTCCGGTTATTTGCTCACATGTTGCATTCTGTTTCCGACCAAATAATGCAAAGCCAACAATTGTTACATATGCAAATTTTCAAGTCAACCGGACTGAGGGTTCGGAAGAAATTGCCTCTCAAATATTTTACTATGAACCCAATATGGCGTCTAGGCCACGTGACCTTGGACACCCAAACATTTTGTCACGAGAGTAAATTTCTGTCTTGCCATTTTAGCTGCTGAAGTTTTTCAATTTTGAAATTTGAAAAAATGGCGAATTTTTGGCATGTACTACTTCCGGATTGCTGACGGCACTTCCAGTCATGTAAAGTTATCTCCATGCCTTGGGATGATGTTAGGCCCTTTTAATTCTTTACTTATTTTACGAGGATTTATCACAGCCTATTGGCTACCAAGGCCTTAAGTCTGCGTCTCTAACTTCATAGGTTATGGAGATTCCGGTTTTGATGACGTTACTTCCGGTTTTCCGAAATTTTCGGAATCAGTGTCCAAAACTGCATCTGATAGGTCGATTTGCAGGACATCATCTGTATAAGTGTAGAAATTATTAGCAAAAAACGAATTTTATGTCAAATGACATATTTTTTCAATAGCGAAGTTTAAAAATTTTCATCGCAGAAAGTCCCCGTTATCACCCTGAATGTACAGAGGCTTTGTGCAACTGCAGTTTAAATTTCAGCTCAATTGCACCAGCCGTTCTGAAGATGTTTAAAGCTTTTCTTCAAAATCCAATATGGACGCCAAGTCACGTGATGAAAAGTTTCCAAAAGTTTAGGTGCAAAACTTCAGGTCTGTGGGTAAATCATACTGAAATTTCATAGCTGTGTGACTTGCCGTTTTCTGTAGAAACGCAGGACAAAATTGCCGAGAATAATAACAATCCGAACATAAACAGCAGATACCGGTACTAAAATCTGAATGGCTCGAACCCCTTAATATGTTTACATACGACCAAGTTTTCCTGGTTTCTAGCGAAACTTTGAAACACAAGCCAAGTGTTGGATAACCTAACACAACCTTTAGACCCTGAAAAACGATTGGGCTCGGAATGATTTCATTTGAAATCAACAAATTATGTCTTTGCTTTTGGTACATAATGCTTTCAACATTACTTCCGTAGAATGACGACGTTGTCCCCTTATACGCCTGCGGTCCTTATGTCGACATGTTTGTACTCGTGGTTCATTGGGTCACCTTGGCGAACACCCATTGAAAAAAAAAACAAAAACAATATGTAACAAATATATACAGGATCATCAACAACTCTTGATCTATTTATTAATCGGGGCCTCCGTGGCTGAGGGGGTTAGCAAGCCAGCGCGTCGTTTTCACTCGGTGCCTCTCACCAATGCCGGTGGCTAGGAGTTCAAGTACAGCTCATGCTGGCTTCCTCTCCGGGCCGTACGTGGGAAAGTCTGCCAGCAACCTGCGGATGGTAGTTGGTTTCTCCCAGGCTATCCCCAGGTTCCTCCAACCATAATGCTGACTGCTATCGTATAATTGATATATTCATGAGTATGGAGTCTAACACCAATCAAATAAATAGCAAATTTATTCATCTTTAAATTTATGTAGCGTGAGTTATTGTGTGTACAATGCTTATTAACCCACTGATCAGTTTACTTTACATAAATGGAAGAAAAACACTGGCACCCATGGTGTACCTACCTACAAGTCAGATTAGGTAAACCTAAGTGTCTCGGTTTACGTCCGATTTTTTGAAATAGTTTTGAAATGAGCTCCATCCTTCTTAAAATACTGAATTTAATGTAGGATGCGCCAGCCGTAAAATTTCATATGCAAAACCGATTGATCCACTGTCAAGAAAGGTCTCCATGTTCCACCGGCACCAAATATTAAACATCAGGGTTTGTGTCGGCCATGTTCATATAAATCTGTTATGTCAACTCGTCCGACCTGCTTTTGATTTATTTATTTCATTGACGTTTTAAAGCCCTACTCAGGAATATTTCACCTATACGACGGCGGCCAGCATAATGGTGGCAGGAAACCGGGCCAAAAAAAAAACACGTGTACATATATATATATAACCAGCAAATATGAAGTCTCCAAGCCACATAACTTTTCCAAAGTATAAGCAATTCGGGTCCAAGCTGGACAGACCACTGTCCTCTTGCAATACCGATATACTACACAATCAGTTTTCCCACAGTTGTGTCATGGCAAAAAGGCAGAAATGAGCAACAGATCACAGAGCTTAGACCTAGAAAGAAAGGATCCTCATTTTCCAAGATAGTGCGCGTGACATCTTCCATAATTTACATGGAATATTCAATCATAATTTCATTACCAATCCAGTAACTGAAGCATGCAAGATAAACAGGGTTACGTGTTCCACTGAATCCAAGACAGTAGATACTTGATGGTCTAAATGGTGTTCCAACTGGCCAGAACTTCTAATATGTCTGCTTTGGGATCAAATCATTTTTTCGTATAATTTCTCACAGATCACATTGCCTTATGACATTATAACCCAGATGACCTAAATCACATGAAGATTTACTTGTCCAATGGGAAGATGATTTGGTTACAGGACTCCCAACGTACATCCTTCTGTCTTCCAAGGCAGCCATCTTACATCCTTCACTCTAACACGACACTCAAATTACATCCTTCCCTTTCCCAAGACACCCTTCTTGCATCCTTCCCTCTCCCAAGACAACCAGCTTCCATCCTTGCCTCTCCAAAGACATCCACCTTATATCCTTCCTCTCCAGACACCCACCTTATATCCTTCAATCTCCCAAAACACCCAGCTTATATCCTTTCCTCTCCAGACACCTAACATTCATCCCTCTCCCACAACAGCAATCCAGCACTTCACAAACTAAGCTAAAGGGAAATTAGCAAGAGCTAGGCTCTTTCTTAGTGCAAGCATTAGAAAGCTGCTCTAGTTATACAGAAAGACAGCACAAAATGGTAACTTCCAAGGCCTCCAGGTATGAGGGTTACCCTTACCATGTGCTAGTTAGACAAACAAAGGCTATCAAACTGGGCTGATGTAGTAGGTTCCAGCTGATCCTTGTCCACCACACGGGGTCAGTTTCCTAATCCAAATCCGCACACCAATCCTTCTTAATATATCTCGGTAAAAGATTTGCGGTGCCTGGATTTGTAATCAAGTTTCAGGACCTAGATGCTAAGGTATGCTCGTTTTATTTGAGTAACAATTTTTCATTTCAAATTCACCATGAAGGTATTAACTCTTTCGCTACGACTCCCTGTTTACAGCAGTTCAAGTTCTATGCACACTGGCATGGCTAGCCAGCAAGCCGCTGTCATTGGCTCATTTAGTTACCATTTTTCAATGCCTTCTTATCTGTTGTTGCCACATTTAAGTCGGAGCTGATTGGTGAACTTGTATTTTAAAAATCAATTACAGCCGACAAATCACAGATGGCAGAGAATTAAAGAGTTCCTTAGCATGAATGAGTTAATGTCATTTTAGACTGCAAATATTTCTTGGAAGAGCACAGATTAAAGAGACAGAGGCCATTCCAGGTTTTGAACTAATAATCTCTCAGCCACCACTTAAAGGCAAAGACAACACCACATTAAAATGTGAATGTACATTAATAAAACATCCCTCATAAAGATTAACAAGCATTCCTTTTTATTTTTGTGACCTTACATAACCGAAACATCACATCTCAAAGAAAGCAAAATTGCATACATTCAGAAAATCGAAGCCAACAGTCACCTGGCATCAAGATGTCTTAGTGTTCCCTGGTGACACCTGTATCTCAGATCTGTCCTATCTGACCAACAGTCACCAGGCACCAAGATGTCTTTGTGTTCCTTGATGACAACTGTATCTCAAATCTGTCCTGTCTGACCAACAGTCACCTGGCATCAAGATGTCTTAGTGTTCCCTGGTGACAAGCATATCTCAAATCTGTCCTGTCTGACCAACAGTCACTTGGCATCAAGATATCTTAGTGTTCCCTGGTGACAACAGTATCTCATATCTGTCCTGTTTGACTAACAGTCACCTGGCATCAAGATGTCTTAGTGTTCCCTGGTGACAGCCGTATATCATATCTGTCCTGTCTGATCAACAGTCACCTGGTATCAAGATGTCTTAGTGTTCCTTGGTGACAACTGTATCTCATATCTGTCCTGTCTGAACAACAGTCACCTGGCATCAAGGTATCTTTGTGTTCCCTGGTGACAACCGTATCTCATATTTGTCCTATCTGACTGACAGTCACCTGTCATCCCTGAAGACATCTGTATGTTGTATCTGGCATCAAAAGTTTTCAACCTGAAATACAGATAATAAAAAAACATTTTATACTTTAAACTGAAAGTGCCCCATGTATACCAGCAAATTATGAGAACTATTAACATATTATTCTCACTTTCTGGAATAGTGTTATTAAAGTGCCCATGAACGAGCTGGAGTCAACGGTATATGAGTACTCTCCTTAAAGATATGTCTGAAAATGTGTGGCTTATCTGACTTAGAGGAAAATCTGATGTAAATTTGACATTGCTAATGTCAAAAAATCAAGGGTCAATAAGACCTGTGATTCACTGATTAAAACTTCAACAATGCTCAGTATTACAGGTGGAGGGAATTTCAGTTCCCAGATTAAAACAAGCTGAACCAACACTTATGGCAGTTTTTTTTTCAATAAACGTCCCATAAATTCACAGCTATAACAGTGAGGGGCTTGGCCCAAGCATGCAACCGCAACAGTCCGTTATTAATCAGTCAGTCGATTGTAGAGAATAACATGACCTTTAGTAATCAATGGTTCCAGAGAAGATTCCAAAATGTGACTGATACACAATGTCACATAACCCGATTTGTTTTGACAAAAGGACTTGGGAAGCCTCCTTATTTTCTTATCCTTCAGGTTTACCTCTGTACTGTCTGATCCACTATTCATCCCCTCAACCCACACTGGGTAAGCAAGCCTCACATCTTATCCAGGGGCTGTATTCCCAACAGACGCAGGCCGTTCCCCAGGGTTTGACGGGAACACAAGAACAACCACAGCCTGGCCTGTCAACACATTGCTCATGGACATAACTTTCTCACATTAAAGAGCCTTTACACATTATAAATAAGCACACACAGTCACTTTCCCATCAATTCAAAGTCAACTCCTTCTTTTAAAAAATCTAAAGTCCTTTGTTTTCACAAACCTCTGGTCAGGTAAATAATGCCCGATTAACATCAGGTATCAGTGCAAATGGTAAAGAGACATTTTAAAACCACAAAAATCAGTTAACATTTGAAAATCAAACTGAATACAGATCCTATAAAATATATCACATGTTTAAACAATTCATCTACAGCATCTCTGAAAATGTTGTCAAGTAATAAATACAAAACACTGAACAAACTCTTGATGCACAGCCCCCACTTAGTTATGTTTAAAACGATATGGATCTACATGCAACCTTAAAGGTACTATTCTTTTCACCCTGAAGGACAACTGAGCTGCAAGATACTGATTCCGTTGTTGTTGGTCTGAAGACCCTATTACAAAAAGCTTACATAAAACAACGACATTCCAGCTGAGGCTAATGGAAGTAATCATTGGCATATGGAGCAATGAGCACTGTTACGACCACTGACTGCCTGCCTTAATCTTACATACCTGTGCTAGGTCGGCTGGCTGACCCTTTACCTGTAGGCACGTCAAAGCCGCGTTGCTAAGGTGTCTACAAATAAGTAATTTAAACTCGTCACTGTAAATGTATATGCAGGCAACAATAAAACACTTCCAGCTGGGAACCTAATCTTTGTGAATTTATATACATGTATATATGCCTTTCAAACATTCTCCTCCCAAAATTTTTGCATACAAATCTGTCCACTTATATAGCAGATTGGAGATTTACTACAGAAGGCCATTTAACTGTGTGCAAGAATACAGCAGATACTCATAAAGTTCACAGGTCAGCATTGGCAAAAGGAAGGAGAGATACACAGCTGTACACAGTTCATGTGACCTGTACAAAACATTGTTTTAAGCAGAATTTGACAAGAGGGTGAAGGTAATACTCACGCTAACTTGAACAGGTACTGGACAAGAATACAAGGTTCTAGCTCCTGGAAAGCCTCGTGAATAGCTGTGTCAAAGCTGCAGAGAAAATTATACATGGATACCTATTCATTTGGTTATTGTTGATGCCATCCTCAAGAATCTTTCACTTTTGGACGGCTATCAGTTTTATGGGTGGAGGAAACCGAAGTACATGGTAAGTTACAGGTATTGAAATTACAGCACATGTTGCCTTGCATGAAGTTCCAATGAGTTCAATGTGACCTACTTTTGAACTCAGGTCAAGGTCGCACTGCATGTGAAAATTCTGAGATCACGTGGGAAAGTTGTGTGAGTTACTTTCCAAAGATGATTTGTGATTACTTCAATTAAATGGCTCCTTTAATTCAGACATGTATTCCTGGTTGAACAAAGAAATCATGCCATCTCAAGAAAACTCTTAAAAGAATGTCAATAAGGTCAGAATTTTCCATACACTTTACTGCTCTGTACAGTTCAGCTATAACCATTTTAATTGATTGGTGTTTTACGTCGTACTCAAGAATATTTCATTTATACGATGGTGGGCAACATTATTGTGGGAGGAAAATTGGCAGAGCCCGGGGGAAACCCAGCTATAACCAGGGCAACATCTGCAGACAGAGCATTTCAGTTCTCCATTGTCACCACACTCTGGCAGCAGGCTTACACAAAGGTCGCATGACTTACCCTGTCAGATGAAGAACCAATCTTTGCGCCTCCGCCTCCATTAGACAGTCAGGACTGAAATCCTCAGCCAATGAAATTCCACAGTTCTCTGCCAAGCTATAGACCAAAAAAGACAACAAACCACTCAAAATTTGAATAATGGATGTTATGACTATGGATAGAGAAACCTGGAATGCTTAAAATTAGTCACAGCCTACTCCAGGTTACTGACAATATTCTGACTTGGAGCTGCAGCCAAAAGCTGGATCCTTGCCTGCAACTCCTTTGGTGAGAGCCAATCAGCTGCGGCAAAATATGAAAAGCAGGTATATGTACCTATCAAGGAAGGTCTCGACTTGGAAATGCAAAACCAAAGTCACAGGTGCTATATTTATTCCTAATTTGTATACCATTTTTATTAAAAAAAATTAATAACCCTTGGCCACAGGTACAGATGTAAGAGACAGTGTTTTAAGAAGATAATAGAAGCACATGCTAAATGACCTTGAAAAAATAGGTCCAGGTCAGTGAAAAACAATAGTTTTCTTCTACATGACTAGCAGCACATGTTGACGAAAATTACATAAAGAATTCAAGAGATACCGTGTTTCTAAACCTGTCACAAAATAAAACTCATATGAAACCTTGTTACCTTGAAAATTCAAAGGTCAAAGCAAATGAATAGGCTTCTTCAAAATGACAACATGTATATGTTATGAAAGAATAGTTAAACCAGCTACAATCATTTAAAAGGAACAGTACAAATAAATGGGGAGATGGATGGATGGATGGATGGATGGACAGAAAGCAATCAATCAAAACTCCATCGTGATCTCACCTGGACAGCCTGGCGTGGGAATACTGCAGGAAGACTCCAGAGTCAGATTTGAAGTTTAGTACCTTATCCCAGCTGAAGGTGTAGCTCTTTTGTCTCTTCTCTCTCAGGCCCTGCACTATGATGGCTGACACCCCCAACACATCTGCCACCCAGTCCACATCATCAACAGGTTTACTGGCTGAAGCACAGATATAGTTGTAAGCACAGTAACAATTTTCTACTGTAACAATGTTTTCATAGACGACATTATGGACAGTTTTTCTTATTTATTTACTGGTTTGGCATATGTTTTACCCTTTTCTTCTTCTTTTCACGGGGGCCTCCGTGGCTCAGTCGGTCAGCGCACTATCGCAGCACAATGACCCGAAGCCTCCCACCAATGCGGTCGCGGTGAGGTCAAGTTCAGCTCATGCTGACTTCCTCTCCGGCCGTACATGGGAAGGTCTGCCAGCAACCTGCGGATTGTTGTAGGTTTCCCCCGGGCTCTGCCCCGTTTCCTCCCACCATAACGCTGGCCGCCGTCGTATAAGTGAAATATTCCTGAGTACGACGTAAAACACCAATCAAATAAATAAATAAATCTTCTTTTCACATGACAACAATCATCAGGTGCTTTTGATTTCCACCCATCACACACCTCTCCTTCATTATAACATTTCACTACAACACATGATTTACTACAACACGTGATTTATTACAACACGTGATTCAGTATATCAGAGTCACAAATCTGAAACCCCAAAATCTTCTCAAAGTTGTTGTTGCACACATCTGTACATATATACAGAAGTTTCAATGAAGAAAAACTTCAGATTTTGAATACTTTTTCAGCATTCAGAAGCTTGGTTATCATGTAATTAGATGATAAAAAACCCACAGAGTTACATCGACACCAGGAGAAACATAAAGAGCGTCCTTCACCCTGACATCAACATCAATCATAAAAAAAAAAACTTTAGTGAAAATATACAGCATTCATAATTATGTCTGTTCCTATATTACAGGTTATAAGTAGGAAATAACTACTCCCCATAACTGGATATTACTGAGAGAGATGTGTATAAGCTACTGCACAAACCTACTGCTGGCTTTGGAGGTATAAAGTCACCACTAATGAACTCCACGCAAGAACTTCAAAACAGTCCTACAAACCCTGTCCACAGCTTTTGGTCAACATGGTGGGTGGAATGCTGAAAACTATCAATTGTGTGTCCAAGGCAGAGTTTGAATTAACAACTCATGTGGCTGCATGAGCCAATGGAAGAGAACAAACTTAACTGTTTGGTAATTACATACATACAATCATGTACCCAGAAATCACCCAAGTAAACCAAAACTTACTTTCCTTACTGGCAATTGTGTCCAGCATTCTGGATTTGGCTTCGTCGAGGATGTCTTTGAGGAAGACGACGTTTCCACGGCGAGTGCTCATCCCGTCTACACGACCAAAGGGAACATGAAGAGTGTCCTTCACCCTGGAAAATGTGTTTCAGCTTTGCCATAAATTGACAAATGCAGGCCTATTTATTTGGTTGTTCTTGAACAAGGTTCTCAAGAATGAGTGGAGCTTCAGAGACTATTATCCTGTTCACTGATGTGAGGTCTCACTCCCATAAAATCGACAGCAACATGCTAGGCGAAAAAGAGGACAAGAGTGTACTTACAACAACAGATGTTTAGTTTCACAATATGTATCATGACAGACTTACTTTTCCAGCCATGGAGTGCACATCCTGCCAAGTACAGCTACCATCTGTCTGAAGTACAGCACTTGTCCTGAATCAACCTGTGACACGTCATGAGATCAATAATACAGCTAGACTCCACATCATTTCCAGGTACCATGACTATGTCACACACTGTGACAGCACTAGGGTCTATACAATGGTAGGCATTTATTACACTACATGTATTAGAATATTTATTTATATATCTGATTGGTGTTTTATGCCGTACTCCAGAATGTTTCACTTATACAACGGCAACCAGCATCATTGTGGGAGAAACCAGGCAGACTCCAATGACAACCTTTGTTGTTGTTTTTTTTCTCTTTTTGAAGCAAAAATCCCTCCCCCTTTCCACTTTATCCAACTACTATGACTACCAAGAAAATCTGAAAACCAAAAAGTCCATGTCAACCTAACAGCAAGTTTGTATAAGAGTTTGGAAGAAGATGGGCCATGTAGTTTTAAAGACACTACCATAACTCATTAGTTCAGAGTCAAGAACACAAATTAACGGAAGAATACCAATATAAACAAGTCTGAATGGCTTGAATCCCTAAAAAATTATTTGGGTTACCTTTAAGGTATAATATATGACAGACACACAAGTTTATTTAAGAATTGCACAAGATTTGCACAGGTGATTAGGATGACTTTGATCTGTAGAAGAAGGTCAGCTTCGGTCACAAAAATGTTATCAGGCCTCACTGAAGACACAAATACTGAGTCTTTGTTTGAAGTTTCATTCAAATTAGACAAGTGGCTGCGAGACATTGTTTTTGGAGACAGCATAAAACTGGAGTGCCTACCTGCCCTGAAGGGAATGGAGACATAATAAATAAATGTAACATTTAGACCAATCAATTACTGACTGTTCTCAGAGTTACCTCCCAATACAAATGTCCATTCTTATTTTGTTGTCTATATATAATGATGCTCATCTCCTTGCAAGCAACATATCTGTGCAAAATAAGGTCATGTGTTCAAATCCAGCTTAAGACTGAAGGTTCAACTGCAGTTTTATGTCAGGAGGTTTGTTGACTACTGGTTTCCTTAAGGTTTTGTCCAATTTTCCTCACCTACAAATCTGATTACCATCATATATACAGGGAAATATGTTTGAATTCTGCATAAAACCTCAATTGAAAAAATTCAGAAAGTTTGTGTTAACTCATCACCAGACACTATACACAGATACATACCACATAATGAATCTTGTCAAATTGGTATCTCTTGTACCTATCCAGAATAGCAGCTATATCCCTGCAATAACAAAGATGAAATCCTGCACAAAAGCTGCATCAAACTCTATACTGACAACATCAAGTTAAATCAAAAAAGTGATTATTTATCCCATGAGTGTAATACAATACAGTAAGATTCCTGTGACTGTCATCTTTCTAATTTACGTGAACTGGCTACTGGTGTTTGCCTTTCATTTGCTAGGATTCACAAGGTATGGGTTCAAGCCCAGGCTTGGGCAGTGAATATCTCAATTCTCCTGCTCTCACTACTTGAGGGGTCTTGGTGATATATCTTGACAATTTTTTTATGATTGAAGTTTTACATTGGAATATTTCACTTATCCACAGGTTGCTGGCAGGCCCGACTGTCACATATTAGCTGGACATTACTCACAGTGACTGCACTGGTGAGAGGCTCCTGAGTCACTGTCCTGCTCTAGCCTGCTATCCTTGGTGACAACATGAAGTCAACTATGCTTGTGTGGCCATTTGTGTGATCTAATGTTCACTGAAGGCCACTTTTCCTCCACCAACATGGTGTGCATACCGGCACGTCACACAGTGGGAAAGTTCCTCAGTAACTTGACAGGGGTTGGTGGTTTTTAATGGTTTGAGGTTTACTCCAGTCTATTCCACCCATAAAAATGACTGCCACTGTAGTAGTGAAAAAGTTCCTGAGTATGATACTATGTAACAATCAAATAAATAAATGTAAATAGATGAAAAAACAATAAATCATGCCTTGACACTGTGACCATGAGTCGATCACATGCTGTAATACAAGGCGAGACTGACCTGGTCAAATACAGCGAGGTCCCATCACTTTTCAGCACCTTGGCCCTGGAGGAGTGACCCAGATGCTGACCCATATCCACATAACCTACACCAGTGTCCCTGTCACAGAGAAGATATGATCCCTAAATCAGAGAATTCACACATCATCAATGACCATGACAATGATATGTTATCAAGGTATCGACACAATATCAAGGTATCGACACAATATCAAGGGATTGACACCTACGACACATCGATGACCCAGAACCCTCCCACCAATGCTGTCGCAGTGAGTTCAAGTCCAGTTCATGCTGGCTTCCTCTCCGGCCGTACGTGGGAAGGTCTGCTACCAACCTGCGGATGGTCGTGGGTTTCCCCCGGGCTCTGCTTGGTTTCCTCCCACCATAATGGTGGCCGTCATCGTATAACTAAAATATTCTTGAGTACGGCATAAAACAAAAATCAAACAAATAAATAAATAATCATTTAGGTATTAAAACATTATCACGTTAAGGACACATTATTAAGGTTTTGACACATCATTTAGGTATTGACACATTATATTTATTTATTTCTTTATTTCATTGGTGTTTTACGCCGTACTCAAGAATATTTCACTTATACGACGGTGGGCAGCATTATGGTGGAAGGAAACCGGGCAGAGCCCGGAGGAAACCCACGACCATCCGCAGGTTGCTGGCAGACCGTTTCACGTATGGCCGGAGAGGAAGCCAGCATGAGCTGGTCTTGAACTCACTGCATTGGTGGGAGGCTTCGGGTCATTGTGCTGCGATAGCGCGCTAACCGACTGAGCCACGGAGGCCCCTTGACACATTATAAGGGTATTGAAACATTACCAGGGTATTGATATATTATCGGAGTAATGACACAGTATTAATTATTATGACATTATTATAATATGGCACATTAGGGTAGTAGTTTATATGATGGCATTGGCTTTTATAACATGTTGGATGCAACATTTAATTAAATTTCAACTTTGGAATCACCAAACTGACTTACTTCTCAAACTCCAACAATCCTGTTTTCTTCCAACTGTTAATGATATCTTGGGCCAACTTGACATACATGGCCTCTCCATGGTACTCATCAAACCACACCCCCAGGCGCTGAAACCACAGACAACAGATAACTAATCAGTATTTAACTTCAGCCTTTAAAATGAGAGTGCACACAGCAATGTTAACCTCAGCTGTGACATTACAACGACAAGGAGCCTTGAAATTTACAATAAAAAGACAGCAAATGTTTTATTAGTCTAAAAAATAAACCATGGCATTAAAAATTACAAACAGAAAAACCTGAGGAATTTGGACAAAATTTTCAAACACATATAACATTTTTTAATGTTAAAACGTATCCATCTTTAAGTGATCGGAATGCATATCTAAACGCAAGGTACACAAATTTCTATCCAATCAACGATCACCTTGTATATGTTTCTGTACTCTTTCACACTGAGATCTCTGAGTTCCTGCCACTGGTCCAAATATGCTGAGTCACCTTCAGGAAACAAAGGTACTGCATATAAGATATACACTTAGAAGTTTAATTAAAATATAAAGAGGACAAAATACTTTCATTTCATTCATTCACTTCTCTGCTGATGTACTTAATGAGAATACTCACTTATATATTTCATTTAGCCTTTACAGGTGCCTGACAAACGTCAGCTTGTAGAGAAGCAAATTGACCAACAGAACAAACATTTCCCACTTTCCCTGTGTCCAAACGTTCACATTTCTGACATAGACATTTGCATTCAGTGGATCCTCAAACACCTGAACAAACAGTAATATTTCACTAGATAAAGGAGACGAAAACATAAAAACGATGCCAAAATCAGATGACAGACCATGAAAATTTATTTGCAGATATAGTCTTTAATATATTTTGGATTTTCTTTTTCGGGAGAAAGAAGTATTTGAAAACATACTTGTGTAGTGGTTATTTGGGACCACTTCATGGTATATATTGTTTTTGCATAATAATGTTATAAATGGCCATGTTACACATGTTTAATAAATATATTTGTGCTAGAATTTGGTCTTTGCATCTAACACATGAGTTCAACATGGATTTTGATCATATTTATATTTTTAATATGTTCATAAATCTGGAAATAAATTTTCATCCTATTTCATCTGATTTTCGCATTGTTTTTTATGTTTTCCTCTCCTTTAACATAAAATGGCAAAGGTGTTTTTGAGAGACGTAAGTACCGTTCTCTAGCTGCCTGAATACATCAAGACCTTCTCTTTGTGTGGGTGTGGAAGTCTTATCCCCACCCTCTGTCTCCCGTGAAACATCACTGTTCACCTTGACATACACCTGCACAAAGACAAATTACAATATGACAGGTAACACACGCATACAATTTGATATCATACAGTGTCAGACAGTGAATACTTCATCAGATGCATTAAAACAGCAGACCAGATGTTCCTAAATTTCGAATAATCAGGACATGCACTGAGGAAAATGGACTGTCTGAGTAAACCAGATTCAAGTATTTATGTACTTAATCAAGGGAGTGTGGGATTCAGTGTTGACAACGTCAAATAGATGCCTGTGAACCTGAGTGAAGGCTGCCTCCTGAGGACCATGCTGTAGTACTGATACACTAACTGTTAAACAGTTTCTCCCTGATCAATGGACCAAGTTGTAATTTTGAGCAGCTTTTCTGGTGAAAGCTTTGTAAGCAGGTTCAAAGAATTCCCATGCAAACAAGGGATAACTATTATACCGTATCCTAGAACGATCTTCCTGCGTCACCCACAGAGGCTCCCAAACTGCACGATTACTATGATCCAACTCACTGCCAGCAGATCGGTCACGCACCCATTAAGGTGTCGTTACCGGTCGGAGATTGTCATAGAATAAAATAAACAAATCAATGACTGCAGTTCCTATTTTTAAGTTTTGAAAATGTGCCACTCTCACGGTTATGTGAGTAAGTCACATGGACATTTATATTCTATTATGCATATTAGCAAACGCACCTCAAATAAATGTTCCATGGGGTTAGATTTCAAGGCTTCCCTGTTACCATAGCGCCTCAAACCAACAGTCAGCAAACCTGACGAGTAACGAAACATGTGGCATGAATATGAATACACACTTTTGTACGAGCCGTGGACATTTGGGAATTAGGCCTCTTTACTCTCACCTACAGCGAGCATTGCTCGCACAGTCATGGCAATGAAAATATTGTCAAAATTATACAGAAGTGAACAGAAAAACTCAGTTTCAAATCTATACTAATTCAAAACAGTACAGTTTGCTGCCATTCATAACTTACATGATATGATGTGCAGACTGTTGTGTTGTTCTCAGAATACTGTACAAAGTTTGTTTTTATTTCCCCATAATTTCCCACGTTATCTATCACTTCATCACCTGCTGGCTGCTGCCCCAAGTCAGTGAACAGCTCAATTTGTGCAATCTTGAATATTCAGGTAAAGAATTGAGCTGCCGTGTATTTATTTATTAAGTTACATATTTCTTTATGTCATACATCTATGCTGCCATTGATTACAGATGTATGGTCAGTTTTGACTGAAAACTACTGGTTAGGCCACTTTTAATTTGATTCTCTGCTTCTTATGACCAGGGGTGCTGAAAAGTACGATACAGGTTGAGGTGATTATTGATTATTCAAGTACCTGCAAAAAGCATGGAGAACGGGAACTGGTTGCAGTACGAATCATAACGCTTCTTTAAAATATATTCATGAAATAAAACCAAGGCATTCTTATAATCTCAATGTTTTTCTTCAATTTTATTCAAAAAGTAAAAAGTAAAGTAAAAATATATACTTATTTGTTTGTCAACATTGACCTAAAATAAATATATTTTTGTAATATTATATTCAAGCTTTAACATCCAATTAAGTCAGTGCGTGTACGTAATGTGAAAATTATCTGCATTATACATAAATTGTTCATCAAAATATTAAACCTTTGAGATCAAAAGTAATTGACTGATATCAATTTCAAAAAGATCATCTTGCATTATCCACAAACATCCATGTTTGTTTTGTTGCAAGGACACAAATAAAATTACAGAATCATCAAGTTATTATTTCTGACATTACATACTGCTGATTACTTTTAATTAAAAAACTAAATAAAACCCGTTTCTTATATTGTTGATAAACATTTACACAAATTACCCACTTCAGATAACGAGACTTTCACAGGATGAGAACTTCTGACTAGCATAAGTCTTCGACAGGTTTAGAACTACACATCTCCATTCCATGTTTGTTTTGTCACAATTACACAAATAAAATTACAGAATCACCCAGCTGTTATCTCTGACATCAGAAATTGTTGATTAGTTTTAATTCAAAAACTAAATAAACCCAGTTTTACATTGTTTATGAACATTTACACCAGTCACCCACATCTAATAATGAGACTCTCACATGACCAGATCTCCTGTCTACCCTATAACTTCTTCGGCTGACCTAGAACTACTGACTAGATTGCAGGAGATTTTCTGCATTACGCTTAGGTTTTGATACATTCATCATACATTCATTGGTCTTTCGTTTCTGACACAGGTGCTACAAACTGGGAAGCAACTGAGAGGATGGGTCAGTTTTCTTCTCGTGCCACAGTGACAGAATACCTCCCACCAATGTGCACAGTTATAACAGAGAGTTTCAAATGGTGACAACCATGTCAGATTCTGCCTTACATATACCTTGTCTAAGATGTATTAAACTCTATCAGTGTGGCATCACAGGTACAGAGCTTCTCGATAAGGGCCCTCTTCAAATGTATGTTTTCCAGTGCAGATAACTTTGATTTTGAGTACATTCGGAACAGTTTGTAAGCACCGTAACGTTGTTTACATGTTGGAGAAGTGGGCTAACTGGGACACAATGACCCAGTGAGCTTTTCGTTTTTAAAGAGGGCATATGCTCTTCTGTTGTTTCACAGCCATGTATCTCATCAAAGCTTTTGTAATGCGACTCATTGCCAGGCATTGATTCAGGTATCTGATGCAAATTTTGTGCCTGGTCTGCTGACAGTCTGAATGGTTTGTTACAAATTTCACAGCCAGTATCAGCATCCTCACGTTTCTTGTATGAAAAGAAATACATTCTTTCTTCACAACGGTCGGAGAGTGTTTGTTTCAGAATCGGACACTGTGGCAGATCAGCAACTGTTTGACGGGGTTTGCAGCCAAATGCAGCTTCGCTAATGAATGAATCTATATCTGTATCAGGTGCTGAAGAAAAGACACTGAAAGGTTCATCATCTTTCGATTTAAGTCTAGAAAAGTTGCCTTTCATGAGGTCTAAACAGTCACTGACAGTGGGTGCAACATTTTCTTAGTAATCAATACATTTATCAGACAGCCCTCTGATGTCAGTCAACTTTGAACACTTACTCAAATTTCATTCAAATTCTGGATTTTGACTCTTTTTTCCCATCATTCCCAAGCCATACAAGCCTAAATTTAGGATACAATTAACTTTTTCAGCTGGATTTAAGTATGAGTGACCTGGTGATGTTCTAACTACCCAAATACAATCTAGATTAAGGTACTTGGCAATACATATCATAGCAAGCCTGACAGATAAAAAAGTTGTCCAATGTTTTGGCCCACCATCCGTATACAACACTTCTATTAGTGGGACATTTTCTTTGACACCATACTGCATTACCAGACAATCAGAAACTTTTTTAGCATTTCTGATAGCCGTGGAGGAGTCTGTAGCGGTCAATTTTATACGGACATAGGGTTTTCCTCTGTAGCAAGAGCCATTCACAGCATCAGGAATGCTGTTTGGTAGTACTACTGTAGGTGTTGATGATAACAAGGAAAAATCCTGGTCCATGACGATAGTATTGTGAACAACAGGTACTCTATTTCCTCTCTCTACATAGGCTATAGGGAAATTGGGTCCACCAACAGATATCTTATGTTTGTCATCAAATGCAGGAAAATCTTTAAAATGAATGACAAAGGATTTACAGCAATGAGATACAGCAGAGGCATAATGCTGAGCCACATGAAATTTACGACATTGTCTTTCTTGTATCAAAGAATTTGACATTCAACATCCCAGTGTAGTGCAATGCAGTTTTTAGGAATGCACTCTTGGGCCAGAACTTAAACCAACTGAAAGAGGGTATGAGATTGTCTGGGTACCAAGCCGCTCTCGATGGAGTACAACACTGTTCATGAAGGTCCTTAGCACTAATGTGTGACACAGATACATCAACTGCGTGTCACACAGCACAAATCGCTCTTGTGTGCCGGTGACCACATCACTGTCAATAGCATCGCCATGGCGACAATCATCCACCACAGATTTTTCATTGATAATTTCATGACAAAGGTCCAAGGGTCAAAACATGATTTTCTACCATTGTTGATTCTGTAATTTCTGATAATGAAAGGATCAGCAGTTGAGAGCATTCTACAGTCTTGCTATTCTGGTTGTTCGAGACTGACCTGTCTCCAGTTAGTCATTTATACACAGCACGGAACTCTGCTGGCTGCATTTTATCCAGCATTTACAGGTTGATCATCTTCTGACATCTAGCTTTGTGTGGTTTGGAGAAAAACGTAGGTAAACTGGCCTGTAGTTTATTAACTGTTTCCTGATGGGCAGTTAATTGGGCAGCAATTTCAGTGGAGTTATCCTCTACCCAAATGTAGATCACATAACCATTTGAACCCGAAACACATCCTGTAAACAGCGCACAGCTGTAACTATCTGATAGCCCATGTTTGCACCGCTTTCTTAGATCACTGGGCATAATGTTTGTCACATGCTATGGGGTATAAAATTCCCGATTGCACTGGTTCTGCCTTTCTGCCCACATATCCTTTTCTGCTGATGTATACACTGATGAATCCATCAGCAGATTGCTCTTCAATCCTGCACTCCAAGTCTCCAGGTTCTTTATCATCTTCACATCCATGCTCCTGGAAGGATAAGCGTTTTTCCTCAAGATACCCCATGTATTTCACAACTGTTTGAACAAACTGTGCTTACTGCGTTAGGATTGGCCATGAAGATTTCAAGTGAGCAGAGGATTTTTCAAGTTCAGTTGAAATATCATCAACAAAACATTGGAGGTGCTCATGGTGTAGTGATTAAAGTCCATGTTTTGTAAGACTTGGCTCACTGAAATACAGCAGAGGCTTCGTAATCATGGGCACATTACAGTTTCTTTCTGCTAAAGTTTTTCAGTGTGGGCCAATGTATCAAATTGCCCCACACACTGCTAACAGAAGGTGATTAAAATCAGTGATGTTTGCAGGTGTTACTCCCTTGAAATCTGTTTCCTTCAGCCTGAGTATAAGTGCATCCAGCAACAAAACCTTGCTAGTGGTATGTAAACTCTCAGACAGTGAATGCATTTTCCAATGCACGCTATCCTGGTTGAAGTTTTCATCTGACAGAGAGGCTAAGAGTGCTGTTGTTGTTCTGGTTTTCAGAGGCAGAAAATATCCTTCCTTGTCCATAGATTCTGTTGTTTTGTTTTTTTTCGTGTCCCCATTGCTCGCCATAAGCACATCTTCTGTACTAATACTTGTTGTTGTTGTAGCTGTAACATTGTCAGGCAAAAGTTCAGAAACCTTTTAATTTAAGTCTTAATGTCAATGGACGTCGGGTACTGAATTCGCTCTTTACAGTGGTTATATCAAATGTATTTCGTTCATTCTGATCTACAGATATCCAAGTCTGGTCATAATTCACAAGAATTTCACCAAGTCTGAGATTTCCGGTGGTGGTGTTGTTTGCCCTCTGGAGGAAAGATGCACAGACATCATCAAGAGTCTCTGTCTCTGGAAACGTTTTCGCAACTGCAGAATTGATGATCTTGGAATCTTTGTTCCCGATTATACTGCATGCGCAGATCGCCATTTTAATGGCCAGGTAGCAACGCGTGTAGAACTGAAGATACATCAAAAGACAGCTCACCGGGACACCTCAAAACTTCTAGACAACATAGTGGATTGTGAACCTCAATACCATGTGCCCACAGCAAGACTGCACACAACAGGACTATCCACTTAACCTGCAATTCTCAGCATACACAAAAAACACGCACATGGTAATGGGGTCATGATAAACAGAGATAAGCCTTAATCTGAATGGGGCTTGTGATTTGGGCTAACAATCAAAACAATGCCCGATTATTAGTCCTAAAATACTAAAAGCGAGCGGGTCATGAGAAGCAGTTGATTAATTAACAGAGGCCTTATGTGAGTGTACAGCCTAGCTGATGCTTCATTTACAATGGCTTACCAAACTGTGTCCCCCAATCTCCTAAGTAATTCAGTCTGGTGACTGTATGACCTGATGCCTCACAGAGATTGGCTAGAACATGACCAATGATTGTGGACCGGAGATGACCAGCATGGAATGGCTTGGCAATATTTGGCGAACTGAAAAATTCACACATTACAATCTAATTACCAAGTAAGTCAGGTTATGTTAGTGTTTATATGATCTCTAATGAACCAGATCACACTTTGGAAGACTCTACTGTATTTATGTTTTTCTGCCATTTGATGCCACTACTACACCTACAAAGGTGTCTATGAGGAACTGAGTGGTATAAATGTGTCCTTAGGCTGTCAATTTGTCAAATCTTTTGGCTTGATCTCTGGTCAGTTTCATCTGTGGTAAACCAATCAAGGCTCCCTGTGGTAGGTCTGTGACAAAAGTCACACTGCTGACACACCTAAGAGTGCTGCTTCACTGGAAAGGCGTATCAAAGACACCAGACATGACACCCCATCGGGTCACTTTATGCTGACACTGAGCCAAACAGTTTATGGATTATTCCCCTTAAGGATACTAGAACCCCTCAGGGGTGAAATTCGGCCAATTTTTTTTTTCCATTCTCCTATCTTTCCTCTCACTTAAAGAAAGACCAAATTTGAATTGTAAATACCTAAAATTAGTATACAAAAAGTATGTTTTGAACCAAGGCAGTTGTACCTTCTTAGTTCCCCCTGATTTGAGGGTTTAGATCACTGAATGAGATTACTTGTTGTGAACAGACATGCCTCTGGTAAATGTGTATTGCCTCCTGCTATAAACTTCTAAACTTTTACTGCTATAAAGGCTATCCCAGCAGACCTATACATTAATAAGCCAAATCGGCATTGCAGAAGTCTGTTGAGATCATACTGGTTTTGGATGAGACAGGTTGGGAGATCTTGCTGACTGCCATGATTTCACAGAGGTTAACAATTCAAGTTGTTGTTGGACACAAGAGCTCCCACCCTATCTCATCCAAAACCAGTGTGATCTCGAGAGACTTCCGCAATGCCGATTCTGCTCATTAACTAAAACACCAGCCTTAATCCCCCTAACGGGGTGCCATGGGGGGGGGGTTATAAACACATTTTAGCAGGGTTTGCTCATAAATATCAAGATAAAACACCAATTTACGCTGTGATGGAACATGATAAGATTTAAAATTTAACATAAGTAGGTGCATATGTTCACATTTCAACTGGAGGTGGGACAATTTGTGATAGAAATTAATTGGCAAACTAATTAATGACAAATCTGGTCACACGTAATGCTCTTCCAGAAATTCTGGTTTTTCCCCCCATTTCCATTTCTGAGATGGTTGTGTGCTGAAATACTTTTACTTCTCACTTATTTTTCAACATAAAGCTATGAAACTTATGTGTAGGTAAGTACCTAAGCTGAAAAAACAGTCCCACAGATTTTTGATATCTTTTCTAGTTTTAAAGATATTAGTAAAAGAACATAAAAGTTTCAATCATTCAGAACAATCTAAGATGAGCATTAAAAATCTGTGTGACCATTTTTCACTTTAAATAGTAAACTATCCACTTGAGCAAGAAAAATTTGAAAATTTTGAAAATTGGCAAAAAATAGCTATTTGAAAAACAGCTCTAATTTTTTTCAAACTTTCTCCTTAAACTGCTGAAGTTAGGTAAATTTTAAACTTCTTTCACAATCAGCAATTGTTTAGCTTTCAAAACATATATACTTAAGGCCATATTTGATCAATACTTTGGGCTACAGAAGGCAGAAAGTGAAATTTTCCCCACAAAGGGTTCTAGTGCTGAGTGCGAAGAGAGAGAGAAAGTTTACAGACATTGAAGTTTTAAGAATGACTCAGCTGGGTACAGAACTCTCATGTGCCACTCACGAAGATCAGCCAATATGCCACCACCGCCAGTCAGCGGAAAATGATATAAAGCACAGTAGATTTTACACACTGTGATTTGTTCAGTTCTACAATCATATGAAATACCATCTGATCTATTTTCATTTCCACTTCACTAGTCAAATTTAAGAAAATTATAAAAACGAATCACTTCGTACCTATATTCAAACACGACCTTCATGGGAGGCAGCTCATGCAGAACTTCCTTTCCTCTCCTGTACCTGTACACTTCACTGCCCCGGCCATATCGCTCGCCTGCTGACATCACAGAGGGCAACAACATCTGTGAATGAATGAATGATTAAGGCTTAACACCACTTTAGCAATGTTTCAGTCATATCTTGGTGGGAATAAACATCATCCGTGGAGCAAAGTAGTACATGTCCCATCAACTTTCATGTTTCTTTCAACTTTCAACTTTCGATTTAAATAAGCAATTCAAACTACCCTGATCCTTAACATTTAATCATTTCCTTTAAGATGCAGAAGTTCTGAAACTGTGATAGCTTTATAAATCTAACACACCAAGTGCAGACACAATGCTTTTAGGATGGTTCTAATTGTAAAATGAAAAACAATTTATCTTTGTATCGATTAACATTAACACAGATTTCACCACTGACTACAAAGACAGTTCTCCTTACCTTTGATAAACACTTGGGGCAAACTCTAGTCAGAAGGTCTCCATAACTAGTCTGGACATCTCTCACTAGTTCTTCTACCTTTGCATCTAGCTCCTGTTAAGGACAAAATCAACTTTAATATTTAGAAGCTACAGCATACCAGGGCCATTAATGAGAACTGAACTGCTTAACACCCATTTATCACCAGCAATTATGGTGCCCATCATGGAAGTGCACCTGGCCTATGAAGGTGACTACGGTGACAGTCTAATAGTAGACGCTTTTTAGGTTCAAGGGGTCCATCAAAAGCTTTGAAACAACCAGTCATAAAAAACCACGAAAGTGAATTGAACACGACACCTTTTGTGTCACCAGTATCTTTTGTGTTCACTATTCCAGGCGATTATTATTTAATAAATCTTGACATGAAAACTCAGCAATGCAATTGTAACTGAAAGTTCACATACGGTAGTTGCAGTAAAATATTTGGAGCTTATTTTCATACAGATGATCTAAAAGAGAAACTTTATAATAAAGTTGGTTTAAGTCTGCCTTTACCACTTCTGAAAGATCTTCTGATTGGTTCACGAACTGGCTCATCTGCTCACATGGTTTCGTCAAAATCTTTAAGTCAGCAGCTGTGAGTTTAAATTGTGGCCCATCAATACTGAAAGACAAGAAAAGTAATACCCACAATGTAACGGTAACTGACCTTAAGTTGCGATTAAATAATCTACAGTATTTTTAGCAGCAGCGAAATGTCACAAAATATTAATTTTCATGCTGTAAATTACATTTTTCCAGTAGGAAATCATGCAACCTTCCAAATCAACCTGAAAATGCTTCCCACAAGATCAATACAAAGTAAAATGAAGTATTTAATCATGGGCATAGTTTTAGATCATTTACCACACACAGTTATTATCGGGTACTACATTTTCTTTGTCAGCTGCAGGTTTTTACCCTACACCAAGTACATTTCAGGAATCACTGTGTTTATGGGTACGTTTGAAGTTAAATGTCACTTTCAGCATTGTTCACTCATGAACACTGTCTAATTGTGGAGGGCCACCTATCCAGGTATGCAGTGCTGCCTCACTGATACACCATGTCATAGACACCAGACATGATCCTGCAACCAGTCACAATATAAGGACAACAGGCCAAACAATACTTGACCATACAACTTCTCATACAACTGTCCACCATTCCCCTGGCAGACAATCTGTAACATGCTTCTATGAACAGGATGAAATGTCACTTTCTAAGTTTTTAATCCTGGCCTACCATAGGTTTCTAGAGAAAATACAATCTACATACAGAGAATGGACAGTGTGCATAATCATGGTACCTGGCATAACAAAGAAATTACATCATTACATCACCAATCCTTCTGTCACATTCAGATATTACGGACAATGTAATAAAGTGCAGCTTGCTGATAGGAAATTCCTACCTTGGTTTCTTGGAAATCTCCAGCAAAGCTCCAACTCTTTCTTGGTTTTTTCTTGTTGAGGCAATTCCCAAGCTATGCAAAACCTGAACAGAAAAAGTCTTGTTGAGGCAATTCCCAAGCTATGCAAAACCTGAACAGAAAAAGCCTTTCTAGTTGAAGTAATTCAAGACTAGTCCATTGCTTCACTTTCTTTGGTCCAAATTCATGAAAGATTTTTATTGCGTCAACATGCCTTATTTATCCAGCTATGTGACAATGAATTTAATCTTTATTGTCTGACTTCACATGGTGCATGCCAGGTACCCAACCCTTGGATAACTACATTATTAGTAGTTGCAATGCACCTCTCGCTTTTTCCAGTGGCTTGTAAGTACCGCGAGAGTTACAATGTGTTTCATGCTCTAAAATGTCACCTTTCTAATTGAGGGCTTTTATCGGTAAATATCTTCAAAAATAAGTCACCCAGCCATCCAAAAGTGGTACAGAATACCCGTAGTGTACACAGGGACTAATACAGGAACGGACAGCATAAAATCCCACTGACCAGCTCTTTTTTCCCCTGTTTTTGCCTTTTTCACCATATTTCACACCACAATGTCAAAAACAGGTCTCGGAACATGCGTGTTTGCACGAGAATTGAAGTTGACCGCAATCAAGGTCGTGACCTTAGCCCTCTTGTTTGGGCAATCATTTTATGATCTGTTATCAACTCTCACTTTTTTGCCTTTAAAACAATTCTATCTCAGGAAAATCTCTTCAGTCTGCTTGGTCATAAGTTGTCCACAATTGATACAGTTTGATAGCCCTTACTTGTTGGCCTACACGTGTGCGCTCTTGACCTCTCACGACAAAAAACGGAGAGCTTAAGTCACCTGACCTAGTCTGTGCTGCTACCTATTTGAGCATTAGTGGTTTTACTCGCGCCAACACACTTTGCTCACACAGACAAGGGGGTGAAAACATTATGAAAATAACATGCAAGTCAACAGTGAACTCTGCTTCATGGCCTCGCAAGTCCAAAACTATCTTTCGATATGTTCATAATTTGCATATACTATGTAGATTGTTCTGTTGTACATTATATTGTAATTTCTGGTTATTATCAGCAGTAATTCTCAAGATATTGTTCAATGTTGTTCATTTTCCTATTGTTTTTCCATGTTATCTTTCACCTTGTTTACTACTTGCTGCTACCTCATGCAGATGAAGTGCCCGAATCTGCAAATGGGTCTCGAATGTGAAATATGGTAAAATAGGCGATTCCACTCAACTATTTAACATTATCCTTCGCAGCTGTTGTTGTAAACAAATGTGAAATACTTCAAGTGTTTATTGAAGAGGATCAAATGTCGCCATCGTCTAGATATTGCGCCAAAGAATGAACAACTTGCTGTAACACAGTGTAAATCCTAGGATATATTTTACGCAGGTCGAGATGGTGAAGGGACGAGTATGGCTCCCATAATGCTTTGCGTCATCAAACATGGTGCCTTTGTGCTTTACCGAAGGTTAGGTGGAGTGTGCTTGAGTATATAAAGACTTAACAGTTGGCATTATGGGTCAGAAATTGTAGCAGACGCAAAGCATCCAACCTAATGAGATAAATGCAATACAGAAGCACAGCCGAACTGGTCGGGTGATAGGCGGGCAGTAGGTGGCCGAGTTTGCGATATTAGTGTTCAATGGGACCTTCCCATGGCATTGTTGCATCGTGGAAGGGCCATGTGATTACTTGGCTATACAAAAAGCCGACCTCGTGGACATGATATTTGATTATGCCAGATATCTCATCTGTAACTGGTATCGAATTTTGTATTCCCTTCCAATGTCGCAGTTTTGAGCCACCCTTCAATGTTATGGTATATTCTATTGGCTTGAAAGTGTACGCTTATCCCAATTTCAGCTCGTTGGCGACGTTAAGGGAACGTTAGTTGCTTCAGAAATGGTTAAGTCTTACCGCGCAGGTCATTGTCGCGTGCTGTAGCAGTCTATTGAAGTTTGCACTATTTGGTGTGAGCGGCTGGGCGATTGGGTAAACTTTTCACCTGTCAGTTAAATTCACCTCTACCTGGCATCGAATGCACGCTGTCGTGCACCATGTATGTAACAGTCAAGCTGTCAAATGGACAACAACATCAGCCGAGCCAAGTTTCCAGTCAGACACTCATTTTCTCTGTGGCATGACATAGGAATTGGTGGATAATGGTTACAAAACTTACCCGTTTGCTGATGAGGCGTCGTATGTATGTTGCCATGGTGTTTTACTCTACAGGGACCTGATGTTTAAAGTGGCAAACTTCTTCTCTCATCCGCACACACGTGTTTTGGAAATTTACTTCTTTTTTCCCTCCGATCAAAGAAGAGCTCCTTTATCTGCCGCGGTGTTATGGATTGACGATTGGAAAACATCTTAACGTTAAGCTACATCAATATTGAGAATAAAAAAAAAACGAAAAATCACAATTTTCGCCATCGACAATTTAAAAGTTCTAGAAGCAAATTATACAATGGTGCAATTTAATAAAACTCGGTCAAGTAAAATTAATCAGGAAAAATCGGATATTTCGTGTTTCCACCAAATAGGGCTTATATCTTACGCGGATAAGTTTTAAGTGTTTACGGTAGGCCTACCGGTACCGTACATTTATTAAGTCTTCAACACCTATATGTACATAGTGAGAAAATCACGCCTGACAGACTGTTTTATTACTCCTTTACTGTTTTACAGCATGTATGCATATGTGTGAGTCGTATATGGGAAAGTTTATCAGTATCAAAACCTACCAACTAAACGCCCATGGTTTACACTGAGACTTCTGGTTTACTCCCCCTGTAAAACTCCGTCATCGTGTAAGTTCTTGAGTATGACGATAACAACAATCAAATAAATAAATAAGTCAATAAATCAATCAATAAATAAATCAATCAATAAATAAATCAATGAATAGAAAGTATGTGAGGGTTTTAACCCCTGCTAATCAAGGAAACCACCGCACCTGTCTGGATACCCATTGGTTTAAAGCCGCGCTACTGAACCAAAAACCGCGACAGTACAAAATTCGAAAAAAACATATTTAAATGGATGTTCAGTTATATAAAAATTAAAACCGGTTCACATTTCGAGTCTTTTGTCGATATTTTTCAGCTCCAATTAAACAGAAAAGAATTTATTGACACCATTCTTCTTCGTCTACCCCAGTAGACGACTTAGTCTAATCTTACAAACTGTTTACTGTGCTAAAATGGCGACCTCTCCCACCTCACCCCCACCCCCAAGCAATTCTTATTTTAATACTTAAGGATGTCTTAGACTTTTATGGCCCCCAAAAGTCGCAACTACATGAAAGTTCAAATTTTAAGTTCAGGAATGATACAGAATAAGACAAAATCTGAAGTCAGCTTCCTGATCCTGGGGCGAGATGTCCAACCCACTCCTTTTTGACTAGTAAACGCATTGCCAGTTAATTTCATCACTACTGTGGATAAGTTTTATACCAGTAGCGGTAAACGGTTTTATAATGAGTTTTAATTAAAACTAAGGACATTGACCGGAATGTTTCGAAGAGGTGTCTTCCTCTTTCATTCTGTTATGCCAATCCTACTTTTTGCACCAACCAATCAATGTCAAGGCCGCTGTGCAGGCGATTCAAGAATTTGTGGGCGGATTAAAATGTCTGCTTAGCGGACGTTTCACAGGTAAACCTGTCTGCTTTAGAGCGGATTCACTTGGAGTGATTTTGACATTTAACATCTTTCCCAGATGCAAAATGTCTGGCCGTGCTACACCGTTAGTTACGGGCCTGTCACCCAAGGAAGGGCCGCCCGGTACACGAATCACCATCCGTGGCGAAAACCTCGGAACTGACCCGAAAGATTTGATCGGCTTGAAAATCTGTGGCGTGGACTGTTTGCTGTCTGCTGAGTGGAAATCACCGAGTAAAATCGTCGCCAGAACTGGTCCTGGGAAGGGAAAAGGTGATATCATTGTGATAACTCGATCTGGAGGCAAAGGGACATGTACTGTGGGATTCCGGGGGTATTTTCTGCAGACTGGACCATTGCAAGAGTCAGCAGTTTGGATTGATGAGTCTCAAACTGTACAGTCCACTGTGAACAGAGGGAGGACGGCCTCGCCCATTTTCTTCCTTGACAACGAAAATCCGCTGGGAATATCCGACGAGGGCCGTCAGAATAAATTCACTGAAGAAGACATGCTGGAGTTGTTTCCTGAAGCATCGGGTAACCTGTCCCTTGAGAATTTTAACCCAGCCTGGTTTTTGGTGGAGAATCATTACAGTACAAGTTTCGACGACCTGAAAGCCGGACTAGCGCACATGAAGCGCAGAGCGTCTCATCGCTCTGAGGGACCGATCGCATTTGTGAAA
This sequence comes from Acanthopleura granulata, assembly GCA_016165875.1. NCBI lineage: Eukaryota > Metazoa > Mollusca > Polyplacophora > Chitonida > Chitonidae > Acanthopleura > Acanthopleura granulata. The sequence goes on along the minus strand of JABBOT010000080.1, from coordinate 13,477,938 downwards.
TCAAACCTGACAGCAACTCTGGACTGTCAGGATAGCCTTGATCGTATGTATGTCAAGTTTGACGATGATAAAATTAAGGACAAAAGTATGAATGCGTACGCTGTGTTATTGATGCAGGCCAAATCATGCGCAGATGGACTGTTTAAGGAAGTGTTGGGCAGGAAAGATAAGGCAGACTCTACGCGCAATGCTTTAAGTGTGTTACAGAGGTTCAAATTCTTATTTTACTTGCCACTGAACATAGAAAGGAACATCCAAAAGGGAGACTATAACTTTGTTATCAATGACTACATCCGAGCAAAGTCATTGTTCGGTGATACTCATGTTCAAGTATTCAAAAAAGTGTACAGCGAAGTCGAGAGGAGGATCAGTGACTTTAAGAAGAAGCTGCACGAAAAACTCATGGAGCTGCCTAACACACTTGAGGAACAGAAAAAGTTAATTAAATATCTGGCAAATTTAGAAGCCAGCGGTGACCCAGCGTTGGAGTGTCTGGAAAACCAGCAGAAGTGGCTGATGAAATTGCTGACAGAATGCCGAGATTTGCACATCGCCGAAGAACAAATGCTTTCCCAGAACAGCTCTGACAGTCAGCATTTGGGTTCGGGGTCGCAATCTGGTCAGCGGAGAAATGTACCAGTCCCTTCCAGCCCGGGTCCAACTCACCGCAAATTCCTCACCTCTCCCGTGTTTCCCAGAACCCCCAGTTTCACATCTCTGGGGTCGCCAGAGCCAGGATGGAAGTACAAACCCCCACAGAGAGTTCAGTATGTAGAGGAATTGACCGACATCATGATTGTTAATTTCCCCGACCTGTGGAAACTCTGCCAGGCTTATTTCAGCGGAAGTCTTTTGCTGAAGGACACAGGTGAAAAAGCTTTCAAAGTAGACACTGGTAAACACAGCAGTTTCAAACAAATTATCACGGACATGGTACGCTTCTTCACCAATATGATACGCGCGGCGTTTTTGCCCGAATCACTGGAAAACCTGCCCAAGGTGGATCGGATGAAGTTTGGGATGTGGCCGCCAAACAAGCGTGACATCCCTGGCACCTGGCTGCCCCATTGTGTGAGATACATCAGGTCCTGCGTGAGCTCGCTGTCTAAGCTCGACTTGCCCAGTGACTCTCTGGAGATCATCAATGAGCTGGCGTTCGACATGAGAACAAACTGTATGGTGACTCTTCTCAAGCAGGCGATAGAGGAGGTGCGATCTCTCCACACTCGGGAAACGTGGAGTGTCGAAACAGACGATGAATCTGGAGGAACCACACAGCTTCCTGCTTTGTTCGAGAACATCGTGAACGAAGCCATTCAGCATCTCCACGAAGTGGTGGTTCAGATTAAAACAGGAGAGCAGGATTTGTTCAGCCAGCGACCGATACAAAAAGAGACGACAGGCTTGTGTACAAAGCTGTTACAGGCATTCAGTGACAGCCTGGAGAGGCTTGCGTTTAACCCGGATAAAAAAGATACGGAAAAAAATAAACTACCAGGCATTGTCATCCTGACCCCGGAGATGGAGAGCTTAGAGGACACGCCAATTCCACCTCTTGATCGAAGGCTCATCGTTATGCTTAGCAACTGTAACTACACCATTGAGCGTGTCATCCCACGATTGGTTGAAAACCTGGATCGCCATGGTTACGTGGAAATGACCAAGACGTTGAAAAAAGCACAGGACACGTATCGAGCCTTGGATAACAAGCTGTTTGAGGCGTACGTGGAGGAAAAGTCCAACCCCATCATTGGGATGATGGAACAGAACATGTACCTGGGAAAGTTTGACTGGAACCAGTGCGGAAAGCCAAAAGGTGTGCGAAGCTACCTGAAGTTTGTGATCATGGGAATGATTCAGGTGCATGCCGAGGTCTTCTCTGTGTCGCCCATCTTCCTGACACGTGTCCTGAGCAAACTGACCGAGGCGATCTCTGAAGAAATATCGCGTCTTGTCAGCTGTACTACAGGGTTTAACAACTATGGCATCTTACAGGCCAGGCTTGAGATTAGTGCCTTCCAGGAGGCCATTTCCCTGTACAAAACACCTGCCGCAGACCACTCTCTGAAAGAGGCCATCGAGGCTCTGCCCAGCACCAAACTGATCGGCCCTAAGGAAGAGAAACTGGTGGATGATCTACTGAACCAGTTCAAGACACGGATGAAGTTCCAGCTGATGTGTTTCAGTAATGACACCATGATCACAGGCTCGGTGTCTAATTTGCTAATTAACACAAGTGCCTCTCACAAATGAGGTGGGGCCAGGGCAGGATGTTTGACAGGTACACAGTCAAGGCCAAAGGTTTACTTCATTTAACTTCAACTGTCATAAAGAGTTGTATGTAGAAACAATCAAGAAAATATATGTAAATTAAGGAAATGAAATAGTGTGGCTTGGGCAGTGCATTCCAAATATTCTTTCAGCTACATGTTTGTTGTCAACAGAACAATAGCTGTGCATTCAGGTATATAACACTGGAAGTTGTAGCCCTGCCTTGTCTTCGCTTTACTGGGATATGTGTGTACATTGCTATTTTGACACAGAGGTACTGTAATTCGGGTAATGAAGTATTTGTCAGATTTTGGTTTCATCTGGCTTTGTGGTTTCCGTTGCTTTACCCCATGAAAAAAGAAAAGTGTTACTTTGAAAATGTACTTGTACATTTATGTAAAAAAAAAAATATTTAATCGAAATATACAATATGTAAATACATGTATTTCATTAACTAAGGTAGATATCTTGTACAGCTGTATTGTAATATGAAAGTGCTAGGAAATGATATCGTTTCATTGCATATAACATTTATGCGCTTAAATTAGCATGCACATGTGATGGAGGCTTTCAACAAATTTCACTTTTTTATTTTGTCCTCTGCCTCAGCCTTTATGTATTACTTCACCCAAAAGTGGGCTTCAGAAGTGCAATCTTCATACAGTGTATGTGTAAAGTTGTTCAACAGTCAGTAATTATGCTATTTCATATGTCACTTGTAATGTATACTGTTTTTTTAACAAATGCAAATACACTGCTGTACATGTATGTGAATTCCAGTGTTTTTATCACAGTGTTCCTGCCTGTAGTGTTCTCCGCACAATGACCTGACCAATGAGGCTGCCAACTCAAATCCAGCTCTCGCTGATTGGCCTGCAATAGCTTTAACATGAGGTGAGAGTTCAATCGCAGGCTTGGACACAAAATTTGTGCATTCCCCTGGCGACAGTAAACAGTCAACTTTCACGTGGCCATTTAAACTATCTAGCTGTAGTTGAAGACCACTACTCTTCTAGCAGTATGGTATGCATGTATTGATCAGTACATCACAGGGAGGAAAGCTCATCAGTAAGTTGCCAAAGATTGATGGTTTACCCCAGATGTAGTTTCCGCCATCAGTAATACTGAAAATTCTAGAGTATGGGATCCAACAAGTCAAATAAATATATCCGTGTGATGTGATGTGAAATAAGACCTTAACATCTTGTTACTTCACAGTCACATATGGTGGCTATATATCAGTATATTTTGGCGGCGTGGTGTCACGATCATGATTTTTCAGTGTGGCAGCACGTGGATTAAGGGCTGCTTCAAGGAGACATTTTGATCTGTCCCGGTCATGGTGAAGGCAGTCTCAAACCTTAAACTCATAAATGAATGGTCATGATGGTAAGTATTGAAGGAGATGAGTGAAAACAAGTCTTTCTTATTCAGTGCTGCCACTCGAGCGCAGTCACGAGGCATATGAGGTATGGGTTCAATCTTGGCTTTGGACAGGGAATTTGTAGATTGCCCAGCCATCACTGGTAGTATGGGCTGAAGTGACGATAAGCAGTTTATGGTGCTCATAGGGCTATTTGTGCAGTCGCTATATGACATACCGTATCATTTGATTTTGTAATGAACACTTTAGAGCAATATGACACTGCTGTGCACTTTATTATGTGCATAACATCATTCTGTAGATTAATTCACAGCACAAATGAACTCAAGGAAATGACTAATGACTTAGTTACATGTATGTCATTTAGGTATGTACCATTTACTTGCTACAAATGTTGAGAAACTTGGGGTGTCTTGTCAAACTGGAGTTTTCAGAAAATTATGGCAAACTGATTGACAGCACTCCGAAATTTTTCTCTTATGTGACAGCCAGGACCATGGGTGGAGAAAACCAAAATACCCAGAGGAAATCCACCCACTGTTATCAGATACCTGACAAACCTCCTGACTTAAAGCTGCAGCCAAAACTGCAAAAGCTAGGTTAGAACAAGCGACCTGACCAATGAGGACGCTTCTTCGAATCCAGCTTGTGATTGATCAAGGACCTGACAGTCACAGAGAGCCAGAGCTTTAACTGTGTAAGCAAGCGAGGCCCCAATGGTTCAGAAGCTGATGAACAAAAGCCTAGATACACCACTGCCTATAAATTTCAACACGAAGTCAACACCTGATGTTCATAGAACATTTATTGCACAAAGTGTAATTGAATCTTATGACTTTACTTCAGTGGTAATGAAATTTTGAGATGACTGGCTAGACAGACACTCTAGAAATATGTATTTAGAAGAAGCTTGGAAAACTGCATGTCAGAATATCACTGAACCTACATGTAGCAATCAGCCAATAATATTTGTAGTTAGTGTGGTGTTGATGCATTTAAAAACAGATGTTCAAGTATCAACAATTTCAACCAGTAATATAACACAATGTTGTACCTCTGTTGCAACACACAACCCAGTAACAGATTTGTGTCCTTTGTTTATTTTCCTTGCCATATTTAAGAACTTCTCACTTCATACAGAAGTAATCAGGTTTATGGATGGAGTGTTCAAAGGAAACCATCAGTTTTCACACGGACAAATTTCGTGACTTAAATGTGCAGCCGAATCAGCAAGAGCTGGATTTGATCTGGCAACATCATAAATGCGGTGTTTCCCTATTTTGAAATGCTGGTACACAAATATTGAGTCTTCTTGGTCATCTGTGCTACATGTACCATCTTATACCATTAATACATGCCAATTATAAATTAATTTACCACCTATGTTTGCCGGCTAAAACAAAGATTCACCTACGTTTGCCCGATATGACAAGATCTCAAGCAACAAGATAGAATTTTACTACAAGTATATAATCGAGTCTAGATATATTTATTACACGTAAATACGCCACTCAGAAAAGCAAGTTGTTAAGCCCTCATGCCCTGGTACAATTGGCTGAAGTCAGCTGTTCTCCCAACATAACAAATATCCTTACAAAGATCTAAATTTTTAATACATACACATCTACATGTATATACATGTTTGTATAGAAAAGAAATGTTCCTTAATCCTTCATCCTTATTACATGTAGATCAGGAGAAGGGTATTTATTTGAATGGCATTTTATTCCGTACTCAAGAATATTTCACTTACATGATGGTGGCCAGCATTATGGTGGGAGGAAACCGGACAGAGCCTTAGCAGAGGCTTCTTAATTAAGTCTCTGTCTGGTAGATGGTTTTGTCTATGTACATCTGAGGGCACGCTGGATTTACAGCTGATTCACCCAACCACGAGGGAATCCGAACACTATTAACATTACAAGAATTGTTAAGTTTCTGTATTCTTCACGATTCCACTACATACACCAGAAGATCCAAAGAGTATTCATTCAACAAGCCTCGCAATCACACGTGTTACGTCCCATTCTGTACCAGGAAACCTGTATTATGTCACACTACCAATCTGGGACGGGTTTTATGGGGTGACGCAAAGCTCTGTCTCCAGGAGAACAAAGGCTTGGGAAATTAATGCCAAATTGGTATGATTTTACCCAAATCAAGGCAAGACTCCAGGAGAGAACTGTCTGTCTGTCTCAGAGGCTTGATATGCATTTTCCAGATGCTATCCTCCCTATGAAAGGCTAACAAGATTCACCTTTAACCCATACTGTCTGGGATACAGCTTGTTTTGGAGCAATCCGGTGAACTGTTTGCCACTGACAGTTCCGAAGCACCTTTAACCCACACTGTCTGGGATACAGCTTGTTTTGGAGCAATCCGGTGAACTGTTTGCCACTGACAGTTCCGAAGCACCTTTCAGAAGTCCTCTTTCTAGCCAAAGCACAGATTCTGTTCCCCAATGTCACAAACTAGTTTTATGTTGATGCAAACCCCATCATATCTGTATATGGCTTGTCACTGAGGCTAGAGGTGCACCTCCCTGATGTTGTCCCCCTGAATGCTAGCTAGCTTCACCTCTAACTCACAATGTCTTGGACTGATCTTTGTCTTGCAGGGGATACCTCATCATATCTGTGGATTAGCGCTTGTATCTTGGACTTAAGGTGCAACCTTCCAGACGTTGTCCTCCATAAAGCTACCTAGGGTCACCTCTAACCTGAACTGTCACAGACTGGTTGCTGTCCTGGAGAGCAAACCTCACTGATGCGTGTACTGCTTGTCACAGACTTGAGGTGCATCTTCCAGAAGTTGACTAACAAGCCTCATGTCTGACTCAGGCTGTCACAGATTCAGTGTATCTGTGGATTGCTTCCCAGAGACTTGAAGTGCACCTCCAAGATGTTGTCCTCCCTAAGGCCAGCAAGCTTCACCTCACACCCTCACTGTATCTGATGACTGTTTGTCACTGAGACTTGCACCTCCCAGACATTCTCGACCAGGCTAGCAAGTTTCACCTCTGTCGCAGGCTCAGTGTATCCTTGGATTGTCAGTCACTGAGACTCAAGGTGCAAGCTTCACCTCACACCCTCACTGTATCTGATGACTGTTTGTCACTGAGACTTGCACCTCCCAGACACTGTCACAGGCTCAGTGTATCTGATGATTGTTTGTCACTGATACTTGCACCTCCCAGACACTGTCACAGGCTCAGTGTATCTGAGGATTCATCTTCAACATCCAGGTCACAGTCTCCAGCAACAATTCCATATTGTAATGTCTGCAACAAAAGGCTCTGAGCAGAACAGGGAAAAAATGTCCAACATAGCAGCACAGATTTACAGATTTGTGTTTAATGCTGTACTGAAAAAGTTCACCACTGAAAAGGCTTAGATTATGGGTTGAGGAAACCAGAGAACCAGGAGTAAACAGAGCAGAGCCTCAAAGCTGTGAAAGAAGATATTTATCAAAGACTTTTAGGCCCCAAATATCTTATGTTTCAAGGACCATTCAGTTTAAGAACAACCCTTCATACAGAGATAAATGGATACTATTTTGAGACCTTATTTATCAGTCCATTTCAACCATGATGTAATATGATCTTTACCACTGAAAATATCAGATACTTTCAAGAACTTATCAAAAAATAAAAATAAAATTCAACAACTTTCATGGTGAGAGGCCCCAAAGTCGTTGCGCTGCATTAGCAGGTTAACCCCTTGGCGCAGTCTGCTGTGCATAGTTATTCAGCAAATTACCTGGCTATTCCTTGGAAAGTTTTGAGTTTCTTGCCGAAGTCTTCCACTAACATGGTCGTAGTGTACTCTCCTGCACAGGTGCAGTATGTCCTCATGTTACTGTCTTTGATCTGAAAGAAGAAGTCATCAGGCAACTGATTTACACAACACTTTTTCCAACTATCGATGTAATGAATAGACATCAATCAAAACTTTCTGATTTTCTAATTTCTGATCACAAAACATATGAACTCTTTGACAAATAAACATTTCGTCTCAAAAAACATACTCCATACATACATATGGTAATATTTTAAAACTCTGAAATTCTGTCAATCAACTTAATAGCACACATGGTGGTTACCTTGGCCTTAAAGCTACCTAACACTCACTAGGCAAAATCTCATCACTATCCTGCCATCAAAGAAACCAATTTACAGAAAATGATGCAAAAGATGAAATTCAGCTGTTGCCTGTAAAACTAGTTTGTTGCACACTGAAGAAAAAAAAAAAAGAACAATGATGTGCGTGATAGTTCTATTTAAACAGTGGGTCAAGATCAGAGAGATCCAACTGTGAGAATGTAGCTAAGTGTCAAAGATACAAGGAGTAACCCCAGTCTTGATGATCTCACATTCACCCCACATTTCTTTCATGGACATTTACTGGACTCACCCCTTGACATTTCACACACTTGAGATCCTGGAGAACATAGGCCATGGAGGTTCTGTTGATGGAGTTGATCAAGGACTGCTCAATCTCCTGAATGTCATATTCTGTCTTACATTGGATGCAGAACCAAACCATCCTGGAAACAACAACATAATCTGTTCAGTCACTAGCTGACACTACCACGAGATTATCTATTTCACCTTGAGTATGCTTCTCTTCCCCTCTACCCCTTTGCAATACACCACGCAAATCCGTGCCACATCACAGTTATTTTTGGTTGCATCATGAGTTGTGTCCCGTTGTGATCGGCTTCACATGCTATCTACTTCAGTCAGTTTCATAAACACATTGTGTATGGTGTAGACAGCACGGCTGAAACTGATGGTTTCTGGCTCTTGACAGATGATGTGCAACTCACGCTGCACACTTATTTGGACATCAACTGTCAGGAACAGGGAAATCAAGACAACATGCAATCACTGTAAATGGCCACTCCTCTGATGGTCAAAGCACTGTCTCACTTTGACCATCAGGTCCTTGACCAATGAGCCAGAAACCATCAGTTTCAGCCGTGCTGTCTACACCATGCAGAATATGTTTATGAAACTGACTCAAGCAGATGGCATGTGAAGCAGATCACAAGAGGACACAACTCAAGGGGACGTCCTTGGCTGTTTTGGCTGCAGCTTTAAGTTAGGAGGTTTGTCTGGTAACTTTACTTCCAGTCCTGTACATAGTTCTCCTCTACCAAAAAACTGGCTGCCATAACGGAAGTGAAAAATTCCTGAGTATGGTGTTAAACACCAGTGAAATACAGAAATTAATCAAATATTTATTAACTCAGTGAAATACAAATTAAACAAGATATTTTGTCTGTTTTAACACAAACATGAACAACATAGAAAGAAGGGGTTTTAGAATTTTTTGCTTCAGTCATGCCTAAATGATACACCATGAATACTGTTCTAGAAACTCATTTTTCGCACACAATGTTGTGTTCCGGTAACAGACATCTGACAACACAAAGCTTACCCTGATCCATCCTGACTCAGATAAGGATCCCGGCACAAGTCCAGATCTCGGATGTGATTGCATGCCTTACAAATCACCTGGGGAAACAGGATAAAAGAACCCTTACAGGTAACAACCTTGAAAAACTGGAAGCAAAATTTACCAGAAATATCGTTTCTCATGTCTCTTTTATCTTCCTTTGCCAAAAAAAAAAAAAGAAGTCAAATATGTCAATCCCATGACAGGCTTAATGCACCACGCTCTTCGTCATCAAAATCATGTAGCATTAAATTTTATCTATTAACTTACTTATTTGATTGGCGTTTTACGCCATACTCAAGAATGTTATAGTGAGAGGAAAACCGAGCAGAGCCCGAGGGAAACCCACGACAATCCGCAGGTTGCTGGCGGACCTTCCCACGTATGGCTGTAGAGGAAGCAAGTATTCCTGGGTCTTCAAAAAAATTTTTCAAAACACAAACAAGCATTTAATGCCATATACAGGACAGCCATTTTTTATGTTTCTGCATGAACACACAAAGATCCCCAGCATCTTATCCATAGAAGTGTGGTCATGATATTTTGGATGAGTTGTCCAGATTAAAATGTCCCTTTTCAGTGTACTCAGCCAAAACTATTGACATTACTTTATCTGCATTTATCCTTTCCCTACCATTCCAATAACATTACAACAACCATAATCTGCACTCCAACTTGCAGAGATAATGTCAACTAAGAAAAGAAAAGGACAGTCATAACCATAACATTCATCCAGAATTTTGTGCAATAAACAAGGAAGCTACTTAGAAGCAGATAAATTCAACTGTATCCCTGGTTTTACTGGACTGGTTTATGAATAATTCAGCTTAATTGATGGTGTAGAACTACAAATTTCAATGTTCCTTGGAAAACAAAATGGATGTGGCCAACATTCTCAAAGCAGAATAGAGTCGACTTAAACTATCGTCCAGAAAATTTCAAACTGGAGAAACATGATCAGCCCACAATGATACACCTGCTGATGAAAACACACAGCAGGATATTCACAGCCTCTCCACACCGTGGCACCATAAAGGACCTACACTTCTGTCCATGACTAAGTTGTCACTTTTCCTGATTCTGGGAGTTCTGTTCATTGTAGAATAGTGATTTGATGGTTGTCTGGAACATAGGATGATATCCCAGCGGAAAAAGTTTCAGCTCCAAGAGTAGTATTTTATGGTATTTTATTGGCCTGTAAAAATACACTGTTTTGGGGGAAATGTTAGATCCGTTACAGCAGGACAAGTACCCTCACCTCAGGTAGGACATAAGACAGGCACGGATCTTTGTACTGTGTCTCCTCTGAGAACTCGCCCAACCCAATCAACTTCAGCAGATTACGGTTCAGCTTAGACACTTGGTTCGAGATGTTACCGTCCAGTGACAGCACCTGAAAGACGAAACAAGCTATCTATTTATCTGATTCATGTTTAATGCTGTACTCACAAATCTGTCACACAAAAGATGCCGGTCGGTTTTACGGGCAGAGAACACTGTAGTGCCCTGAGTAAAACATCACCTTCTGCCATGTGCTGGGTAAACCTATGGCTTAATACCTCAGCCTAATTAGCACCTGACAGATAAAACAAAGGCCAATTTATTGCTGGCCCTAAGCCAGAACCATTCATTCCAGTTCACAGCTTTATGGTTATCGTCTACAATACAGTGGTTTACAGTGAAACCGTTTTCACCAATCAATAGTATGGCGTAAATCAACAATCAATAATAACCATACCTGTCCAGAACCTTCACCCTCAAAAAATACTGTTTTATTGATTGGAGATCTAAAAGATGGAACCAAAAATCATGACAAATTATTAAATCTGGTTTGTTGACATGGGGAATGTGTTCAAATTTCCCCTACCTTACAGACACACTTGACAAACTCCAGGGCAGGGTTGTTCAGCGGCAAATGGGAGCCAGGTAGCTGAGGGAACTCCATAGCCAGATCTCCATGGGTGTTCCGATTACCTGACAGCTTCTTCTGGATCTTCTGAGTCAGCCTAAACAACAACAACAAGACAACACATTTTAGTCTGATTTGTTTCCATTTGTTTTCACATAGCACATATGAATGTTTCAGAAGAATATTTCATCACACTTTGTTACAGCTGATTTTCACAAAAACCACACATGATTATAAGAATTTCTGGCATAAAAACTGCTGTTGTAGCAAGGATTAGCAAAAACTACTCCAATTAAAACTACAGCCTAAGTTGATTGGAGGAGTTGGCTTCAACAAAAAAGCTTATCTGGACACCGATGTTGACACTGACACCACTTTCAATCTCAATCACAATACCTTACCTTACTTGGCAATGTAGGGCCTCTGTGGCCGAGCTGGTTAGCTCGTTAGTGCAGTGTAATGACCCTGAAGCCTCTCACCAATGCGGTAGCCGTAAGTTCAAACCCAGCTCACGCTGGCTTCCTCTTCGGCCATACATGGGAAGGTTCGCCAGCAACTTGCAGATGGCCATAGGCTTCCCCCGGATTCCGCCTGGTTTCCTCCCACAATAATGCCAGCCGTCATCATGGAAGTGAAATATTCATGAGTATGGCATAAAACACCAATCAAATAAATAAACACTTTGCAATGGTAAACCAAAAAAGGCCTGTTCTAAAAGTTTTTGTTTACTCACGTAAACATCTGCTGTGCTAGATCTCCTTGTACCAGGTTCTGTGAGAAATCCACACAAGCCGGGGTGGTGGAGCTATCCAACAGTTTCTGCAACAAAAACAGGAAACAAAAAATTATTTATTATCAAAACACCACTGATTTTCCAGCTAGATCTGATTAATATACATGCATTTCCCATTCCATTTCTTAACACTGAAAGAGATATTTACCTTTTTTTATTTCTTAGTGTCTAAATATTTTTTTTTCAAACTAGCATCAGATTGCACAAATGGTCCCATGAGGTCCCAGATATAATTAAAGTCTTAAAATCCCCTGTTTACGTCTGGGATTGAGCCCCAACCTGTGATACAAGGATTTGAAGCAGTCCTGCTGGACAGTACCTGTGTTTGATTGACATCTCGTCTCCTAATCGGGGTGTGGCCTGGTGTCAGACTTCTCTGTTCTTCCTGCATGTGATTGTACACAGAGAGGATGTAACCAGCAATGATCATCTGAAACAGAGAGAGGATGTAACCAGCAATTTTCATCTGAAACAGAGAAGATGTAACCAGCAATGATCCTCTGAAACAGAGAGAGGATGTAACCAGCAATGGTCATCTGAAACAGAGACAGAATGTAAGCAGCAATGGTCATCTCAAACAGTGAGAATGTAACCAGCAAAGACCATCTGAAACAGAGAGGATGTAGCCAGCAAATATCATCTCAAACAGAGAGAGGATGTAACCAGCAATGATCATCTCAAACAGAGAGAGGAAGTAACCAACAATTATCATCTGAAAACAGAGAAAGGATGTAACCAGCAAATGATCATCTGAAACTGAGAGAGGGTGCAATCAGCAATAATCATCTGAAATAAATATATCCATCCTATAAAAAACAAATAAGTCTAAAGCCTTTTTAAGTTTGAATTTTTTAAAGACTGTTATTCTTTAAAACAAACATTCATACTTACTATGGTTATCTTGTATGAAATGCATATCTTTCATCTAAGTCTACATTGTTATTACAATGTAAAAAGAAACATATTTTGTTTATCAACTCTACAGGCCCTATAGGTCTTAAAGACAAATAATTCAATTACTATAAAACTGCAGTCCTTTGAATATGTAACTTATGCTTTTCAAATTTCTCCCAAACTCCTACTCACATTAAAATTGGTCTGACAGGCTGCAGCCTCAGGCAGGAACTTCGCCATGTTCCAGTTCATCTCAATTTCTGGCTGTAAGAAAAGAAAAGAAACATCATGAAAACTGGGGCGAAGCCTGAGTAGCCAAATAATTGCTTCCAATCTTGAAAAGAATAAAATAAAGCACAGCCTTTCACTTCACCAAACCCACCAAACATGTGGATGTAAACTGTACCCACCCAGCCAAGGATTAACCAAATGTTGTTGACACTTTTTTGCATCTTCACATCACCTTGCCTTACTTTACCACCGTAAATCATGAAATGTTTGTATAACGATTAAAATTTCATAGTTTTTTCCACATCTGTAAAGGCATACCACAAGTTATTCACAGGCAGAACAACGTGGGTCACTGAAAGTTACACAGAACAACATAAAAAACACCGGCCAGGAACAGCTATATCCGATTGTAGACAAAGAGTCATTAAATGTACCACTTTGTCTCACTCATGGAAACTATTAACTATGACAGTTTAGTAAAAAATGGACCTGACTGGTTGGCTTAACAATTTCATCTGATTACTTCTTTAAAGAAACATGAAAGCAACCAAGTAACATAATGGTTACACTTTAAGCTATTACACTGAAAGAATAACAATAATGAAACATACACCATCCTCATCATCTGATTTGTTAAGCTCCTCCTCTGGCTCTCTCTGACAGTCGTCAATCTCCACATCACTGTCACTATTCTCCTCCCTTTCACCATTAGCGGGCGTGGCTTCTGGTGGAAGAGTTGGCAGTTTGCCCTTCACTCCACCATGGTTAGCCTGCAGGATGGAAATCAAACTTGTGGAAGAATGTACAAGAAGATTTGAGACACCTAACAAATATGAACTTACACATCCACGATGAATAAAAAGCCACCAGTTTCACTACACCCATTAGGATGTGACTGATTTATTAATTTCCAATGCCATGGAGGTTATGGTATATTATCTATAATTTGGCCCCTTAAAGTGCACCTTCAGAGGCAAATAAATGTCATAAACATACCACTTTGGGTTCTTAAACAATTTTACCAGTAGGATATAAACCTAACTTCAAAACCTCAAAACTCCTTTAAAGATCAATACAACTCTCAGCATGAGCAACTTTGTCATGAGCAAAGTTTTAGGTCATTTACCATATGTTTTAATGTCATGACTAATTCAAAGGATGAGGATGGGCCTCAGAAAATAAGAACAAGGTAGGGAAATATCCATGAGGTCATTAACACTTGTTTAGGGTTGAGGAAACCAAAGGGTCCGGTATAAACCACCAGCCTTTGGCAAGTTACTCATGAACTTTCCCACACATGACCTTGACATGCACGCCACATTGAGGAAAGAACAAATTCCCTGTCCAAAGCCGGGACTGAATCCTCACCTGAGGGAACCACTATACTCACCACGTCCAGCCACATGAGAAACTCCCAGCACTGCTCATAGGTCATGTCTATCAGATGGAAGAGTTCTTTGGACTTGATACTGTTTGTGATGTACTCCACGTATGCCACCGCATCCAGAATACGACGCTTCTTTGTACACAAAATCACGCGGTTGAAGTTAGCGTATACAATGGTCGAACCAAGCTTTTTGAACTCTGCTATTAGCTGTAGAAAGAAGAATAAAGGAAATCATTTACGATTTTTTTTTTCAGTCGGGCAGAGAACAAATTTCCAACCATCTATGATATGCACGTGTGTGCTTTTGCCAGTATATGATCAACATTACCTAATGAACTTCTGTACATTACTTCCATATATTATACACCTGAATATTATGCATCTCTGTTATACCATAATGAAATTCTATATGCTCCCTGCAAAATTTATACATCAGGGTGTATATACACACTTATACATCTTTACATCAAATACATCTGTGTATTACCTGCATGAAGACTTTCTTCATCAGGTTGTGAAGGGTTCGCCTCAGGGCTGGGTCGTATAGCAATGAACTGGAGGAGCGCAGCCACCTGAGGACGGAGGAACGCCATAAGAATTAGTCTGTGTGAACTTAAAATTACATCCTGCTTGATGGTCATACTGGCAAAACTGTACATTACTCTGTTTTAATATAACTGGTAAAAGATAGTCCAGACTTAACTCTGACATAAGGGTAAAGAAAACTTGAAAGTACTTTCTAAAATTATGATGTGTGTAAACATACACGGAATTACTTATCCAATACATGCACGCTTTTTTTACATCGAGGAATAAAAATAAACTTTGACGTAATGATAAACAAAACTTTTAAAATGATGTTGTGTGACATACATGTATTTCCTTCAGGGTTTTTTCTAGCCACTTTCTCATGGCGGTAACCACATGGTGAAACAAAATTAAGTTTTCGACAAATTGTGTAGTGAGTTTTCAAACAACAAATTGAGCTTTTGATACACCGGTGATGAGTTTTCTGATATGTTCGAATCGAGTTTCTACAAAGGAGCTGGCTAGAAAAACCATTGTACTTATTCAATACGTGCATGCCTTTTTACAAGGGGAACCAGTTTATGGTCAAACCTGTAGAAATGGATGATCTGGTTATCAGCAAACACATTGCCGTGAGCCGTCACATCTCTGACCCAGCCGTGCACCATGCTCTTCATAATCCTGTCATAGACAAAACATAACAGTTAAAGGTAGACCTGTCAGCAAGTTACATCTACACACGACAGGTGTCTACTCATGTAATTGAGTAGGTATGTGCTCACTTAAATCAATTAGGGCTCACACAAATGCAAAAGCAGTGTTACAATGCTAACATGAGTGTAAATGCAATCAGAAGAATGTAAATAGCAATCAGTTGAATGATGTCCTGCTCATCTGAATGCAACAGCAACCCGCTCAATGTTCTGGTGTTTCCCATTATGTAACGGTAATCAGTTGACTTTTCTAGCATTCAACAGAATGTTCTATCACTCACCCCAATGCTCAATCACTCGCCCAAATGTTCTAGCACTCGCCTGACAGTTCAAACACTCACCTGAATGTAGCTGAGCAGAGGGCTGTCTCATCATAACTGGTCATCATCATGGCTGCCCCTTGACCCTGCATCATGTCCTCCAGAGAGGCCTGAGGTAACTGGTCAAAGCTGACCACACTTGCTCCCTCTCGGTCATTCACATGTGAAGACTTGTACATAAGAAGAAACAAAGACACATTAAAGTGAAGGTAGACAGTGACCTATATCTCTGGTAGTGTTGAAAAAGTCAAAATGAACATATGTTGACAAAGTGCAAGTGCATAGTGACATGTCTCCTGGTGCTGGCAATGTGAAAGTGAAAATGAACCTGCTTACCTGTATGATGGTGTTGTGAAAGTGAAAGTGAATGTGGACCTGTCAACCTCTAAGATGGTGTTGACAAAGTGAAAGTGGACTTGCCTACCTGTATGATGGTGTTGACAAAGTGAAAGTGGACTTGCCTACCTCTAAGATGGTGTTGACAAAGTGAAAGCGAATGTGGACTTGCCTACCTCTATGAGGTGTCGACAAAGTGAAAGTGGACCTGCCTACCTCTACGATGATGCTGACAAAGTAAAACTGAAGGTGGAATGCCTAACTCTATGATGTTGTTGATGAAAGTGAAAGTGGATATGCCTACCTCTATGATGGTGTTGACAGCCAGGCTGGCCAGATCCAGCTCCACACAGACTGTGGGGTAACAGCCAGGGTTGTTCACATCTAAGGTCTGCCCTTCTTCAAACTCAGAACACAGTCTGAAACAGACAAAAAAATGTTGGCATTGACAGTATCAACATTCAATCAGATCCAGGTCCCTTGTACTTTTGGGCACTTTTCAATGTGGTTTTCCATGTGGAAAACATGATAAAACTGTTCTATGATATGTTTTCATCGACATATTTTTGGATGAAATTACATTAAGAAGTGTAGGCACGGTCATTGTTAACTAAATTTAATGCTTGGGTCTTCCTTAGAAAACTGTTTTTTAAACCTGAAAACCCCTGACCTGATGAGAAAAAATAGGATCGGTTGGCAATAAATTCTTTTTTTTTTCTGGCTCTTGAAAAAGACAGAAATTAACATGGAGAGAAAAATATAAAAAAAAAAAATTTTATCAAAATACCAATAAAAATTTTTAAGTAGGCCCTTTCTGAATGGTTATTTGGGTAACGCCCAAAGAACATATTTTAAAAGTAAAAGACAGCTCATGTTCTAAGTTTGCCAAAAAGGCTGGACAATATTGTGTTGTTTTGATAAACTATTTTATCTAACAGCTACTACGACAGCAGAAACTGACATCTGACTATGCTCCGTCACCTAGCATGAAACGCAGCCATTCTGCCTGGGCTGTGACGTAATTCTTCCAAGCACAGAACACACGTCACCTGAGACTGTACTACATTTCTAGGGTTGTGCTTGTAACTTAAGTATATGGGCAGATTTATACAATGAAATGATTGAGAAACTGCCACAACACAACTGTCCGGAAATACTTTGCAGTGCTTTTCACCCATGTACTTGTTATAATTAAAATATTAAAAACATCAAAAAAAAGTGTGCGGTCCCTATGTTATCACATGTTACATTGACAGTCAACTCAGAACGTTTACGTCAAAGATTATAAACAGCCGATATCTCCTAGCTCTCTGACTGGTCAATCCCTCATAAGTTTAAAAGCACTGGCGCCTTCAGATCCCCATTTGGCAGCACCAAACTCCACACTTCAAACGAAGATAATTCAGCAGTGAATTCATACAATTTCAAACAGATTTCTACATTCCAGAAAATAATTTTATAATCTTTTTAATGAGCAGTACCTCAGCCATGAACTGCCTCTCACTTTAAGGACGGCCTTGTTTAACTTCAGTGGCCCAACCAACATTCCACTGGTCTTGGACAAGTGTTAATTCTGAGCTCCCTCTCGATGCCTGTGTAACCTTTGATCTCACCTGTTGTCATCGGCCTCTTTGCCTCCCAAGTCCGGCCGGTCAGTAGGAGAGCACCACAGTAGATGGTTGTGCTTCTGCAGATGTCTCGCCAGGAACAAGTCACATCCAAATATGGTCACGTCTCTTGGCATGTTGCCAATAGGGATGTGGAAATAGCGGCACTGTTCCATCATGGCCTAACAAAGGCAAAAGAGGCCGTAAGCAAGGAAGAATATCAACAAGTCTGGCATTCCTGTGCATGTGTGTATTATTACTTGTGGCAATGTCATGAGCATGATACAGAATTATAACAATCTGGAACATGGATGAGAGATGTCAGACGTGCAATGAATCAAAACACACCTACTAAATGAAATACCTGCATTTACCTTTCTTTATTCTATTCTATCCTGTAGATCTATAAATATCTATATCCTGCAGCAAACATTTATAGTCCAACAAATATGAAGACATAACTATTTTTATACTTGCTTACATGTACTTTTTTGGTTAGTGTTTGACATATGTATCACACCAAAAATTATTCAACGATGGATAGCAGCTAAAGCACACAAAGAAGCTGATTAAAAAAATAGTCTATATAATTTGCCTCCAAAATGTACAACTTCCAAAGTTACTAAATTCTGACTGCAAAGAATTCAATGTAATAACTTTGCTTGCTCATGATTTCCAGTCTAATTTCTACCTCATCAGTACTGCATCATCCACTACAAGTCCCCAGGTCTCAATTCCCAGGACAAATCCATGCTGATGACACTAGGGATTATCACCCAACCCAGCAACAGCATTAATGACACCACGAAGACCTGTGCTCTGTCTATATGATTAGGCTCCGCAAATTTTTCCCATTTTGAAGCCTAGGGTCTGCCCCAAGCCTAGATCATTGACTTCCTGATTATGCCGCCGGCACTTTAGCCACTCTGACAACATCTGTAACTTAGGTGAAAGCTTGAATCTTATTTCCATATTCCAAACACTGTTCCTATTCCATGGCATTATTTCCTATCCTTGCCTATTTCCTATTCCATCAATCCCAGTTTCCTACAGCACGCCACCTGAATGTACCTGTAGAATGATGTCAATGTTGAGGTAGTGCTGAATGATCCTCTTTGACCCGACTCTCTGCCAGTCCAGCACATTGTACAGACCCTCACTGTCAACATAAACAGCGATCTTTTATTAAGTAACTCCATTTAACAGTTTCTCCTCACAAGATACTATCACATGTTTCTGCTTGTACCTTGTGATTGAACCTCTGAGTTAAGATGTTCTGTGAGTGTTATTTAACTAGAGATATGAGAAACCAAGCTTTGTTGAGGAAGCATCTTGCCACCCTGAGTGCAATATAAGTTACTGGACTAAAAATCTGTTCACCACATGAAAGAGATGCCATTGCTCACATGTTTCCACATGGCAAGCCTTTTCTAAGCAACAGCACCACCGTCAATGTTCTAATCACTGAGTACTTTATTTACCTGATAGGAAATGGCTTTTTAAGAGTTTTTGGCCCACATAGACAAGACAGCCAGATACCTGACACCACCTGAAGATGGAAGAGCTGGTCTCAAGTCTGCATCCTACACTGTGATTAGCCACCTGAGAGTCCTTTTAGAACAAGAACAACCCAATGGACATGTACAACACATCAAGTCTCAAAGAATTTGTCAAAACTTAACCTGTCAGAAATGTTCACCGGCACAAGAGGGAAATCCCCTATTCCTGGCATGGCTGAGGTCAGGTGTTGGAAATCTGCAATTAAAACAAAACAGTTTCCATTCAATATGTAAGTAGTGAGCAATGAATGACAAAGACAGTTTCTGCTGAAATATGAGAAAATTCTTTTAAAATCCTATCCTATGATGCCTATTTCGACAATAAGCGATTGCTATACATAGGAAATACATTTTAAACTGTCCCAAAGAATTAATTCATACCTATAGTTACTTAACAGTTAAAGCTTTTGAAATTGATTTATTTATTACATTGGCGTTTTATGTCATACTCAACAATATGCCATTCATATGATGTCAGCCAGCATTATGGTGGGAGGAAACCAGGCAGAGCTTGGGGCTAACCCACGACCATCCACAGGTTACCAGCAGACCTTCGCACATACGGCCAGTGAGGAAGCCAGCAAATGCTTGACTTGATGACCACACTGGTGAGAGGTTGCTGAGTCACTGCGCTGCGCTAACACACTAACCACTTGGCCAGTCTTGCACCCTTTTCAAATTTCAATACGAATCCTCATTTCCAGAAAAGCCTGTTGAGTTACCTTGTTGTGACTGAACAGCGATGAATGTGGGTCCGCGTTTCTCGTCCCTGTATGCAGACAACAGTCTCTGTATGGCTCTGTACACCTGACGTACATCCTTCTCATGTTTGACATCAAAGGTGTGGTTACCTGGTGGTAACATGGTGTCATCGGCACCCTTCGTTAACCTGTGGAATATGAACATGAGCAATGATCACTGTGACATCAAAGGTGTGGTTACCTAGCGGTAACATGGTGTCATCGGCACCCTTCGTTAACCTGTGGAATATGAACGTGAGCAATGATCAATGTGACATCAAAGGTGTGGTTACCTGGAGGTAACATGGTGTCGTCAGCACCCTTTGAAACCCATTAAAGGTGAGCACTGATCAATGCGATATAAATACTTTTAACACTGTAGTTCAGTTTCATGAAATTTAAAGTCTCCAAAACAGTTTATGGCTTTGAATATCAACAATTTAACCAGATATAGACATTTCCATTACAAAAGTCATTCCATTATCACAATTTCTAAATTTCATCATTTTACAGTTACAGTTACAACAGTTACAAGTCAAAGTACGGTTCCAGTTACAATATATGGCCACAGAACACAAAACTTCATTTTAAAAATTATTATCCTTAAAAAACAAAGACTGTGGAGTATGAAGTTGCTCCAGGTGAGATCTGCCGTGCCACATTTTGCTGTCCGAAGTTATTATGAGCTTCATACAAAACCACACAAACATCCACAGTAAAGTTACTGGGACTCACTTGACATTTCTCTCGGCATTGTACATGGCCGTCAGGTTCGGCATTTGATCACTGCGCACAGTGTCCACCACAAACAGCGTGGCTTTCTTCGAGAGGGGAAAGAACAGCCCAAACATCATCTTGCTCCCACTGTAAAATACAGCGCAACAATTACAAGACATGTCAACACAGAGCAAAGCGAGTAATACTTTCCAATATTCTCAAGGAATTATGGGATATGAACAGGGACTCACCAAATTTGTTCATTTTCCTCTCATGTTCTAAAAAAAAGTATGAGCAGAACACATCTGCACCTCTCACTACTGTACGCCATAAACTCACACAAACCTTTACTTTTATTTTCAGTCACTGGTGTTATATTACTTGAACATTTGTTATGTAGACCAATGGCTTAACCCAGAGCCGACTTGACTAGCCATGGATGTAGGCAAGCACATATTTCATGTCCTTCCAGATATGCAACCTTAGCATGGTATCTGACCTGATGCGGATACCAGGCCTCCTAGTTATCCTCTATGGAATTATAGGGATAAATATAGGGGAAAAATTCACAAAAATAAGGCACATGCACGATAAATATAGGGAGTAAATGGAGGTTAATTCTTGAATTTGTTTTATTCAATGACATCATGAGGCAGTTTTGTGCGAAACAAATGTTAATGTACAAGCACGACACATGTGCATAAAGTTACTTTCTCAATTATATCCCTTTTCACGTCTAACATTAACTGTATTAGTAACGTTATTTTATGCTGGAGTACGACTACTGACTTTATAAGGATTGTAAGTCATACAAAATGACTTACATGTACCCAGAAGGTATCATTTTCATCTCAGATTTATCATGCAGAACATGCTGGTTTGTCATAATAGCAGGGGAGACGCGCTCTGACGATTTCTCATGACTAAATTTATTACAGGAAGCCAAGATAAATTACATGTCAGTATTTTTTGTTTTGTTTTTACATAAAAATTCCACATCTTTGCTGGCAGAGGTACCGAAACCACTACTCCAGCCCAATAGGTGAGGGTCGCGAGGCCACCCAAGAGGCATATTTTAGGAGATTTCTGGTGACAAATTATAATAAAACATCAGGGTAAATTACATTTCTAATGCAATATTAATAATGTTTAGCCCATTTTTGTCTATCAGAAGAAGCTGTAATAAAGTGCTTTTGGGCCATTTTTCCTTACTACATGTGTTTTTTTTAATCACAATCGATAAATTCTGCTTCAGTTTTCTTGTTTGCGCACTTTGCCCCCACGATCGATAAATTCTGCTTCAGTTTTCTTGTTTACGCACTTTGCCCCCACTATCGACACATTCTGCTTCAGTTTTCTTGTTTGCGCACCGTGCCCCCACAATCAACAAATTCTGCTTCAGTTTTCTTGTTTGCGCACTTTGCCCCCACGATCGACACATTCTGCTTCAGTTTTCTTGTTTACGCACTTTGCCCCCACGATCGACACATTCTGCTTCAGTTTTCTTGTTTGTGCACTAAGCCCCCACTATTAACACATTCTGCTTCAGTTTTCTTGTTTGCGCACTAAGCCCCCACTATTAACACATTCTGCTTCAGTTTTCTTGTTTGCGCACTAAGCCCCCACTATTAACACATTCTGCTTCAGTTTTCTTGTTTGCGCACTAAGCCCCCACTATCGACACATTCTGCTTCAGTTTTCTTGTTTGCGCACCATGCCCCCACAATCAACAAATTCTGCTTCAGTTTTCTTGTTTGCGCACTTTGCCCCCACGATCGACACATTCTGCTTCAGTTTTCTTGTTTGCGCACAATGCCCCCACAATCAACAAATTCTGCTTCAGTTTTCTTGTTTGCGCACTTTGCCCCCACGATTGACAAATTCTGCTTCAGTTTTCTTGTTTGCGCACTATGCCCCCACTATCAACACATTCTGCTTCAGTTTTCTTGTTTGCGCACTATGCCCCCACGATCGACAAATTCTGCTTCAGTTTTCTTGTTTGCGCACTATGCCCCCTTGAATCTTGTCATCTGCTGGATAACCATGAATTGTTGCCTTTAAATGTAGTTCCTGAGCAAAAGCATCGTGGTATGAGGGGCCAAATTATCATCTGATCAATAATTATCGATATATCATTCATTGATATTGATAAATTATTTCCTGGAGGAAGAATGGCTCAGGGTTTCCTTTTCTCTATTTTTTTTTCCTTCCTTCAATTTTTTTTCTTTTTTTTTTTTTTCCACCAACCTACCACTACTCTCAGGAGGAAATTGAGTTTTTCTTTGAAATGAAATTTAATATATTTTTGTTTTGACTGGCCTTTTAAGGTAGAGAATCTGAATACTTTTGTTCTTAACTATTCCTCATCAACTGTAGGAATTATAAGTGCCAGTATATGAGCTCAACCTGGTCTTCGAACTGTACGATGTTACTAATTGGTAATAGGCATGAATTGCAGGTGTCGCTACTTAAAGCTTCCAAATCTGAACAGTGTTGAGGTGTGTGAAGACCTGCCCTGAAACTTACAACCAAGATAATCCGGACCAAAACTCAAAGCAATTGCTGTTGACATCACTTTCAACAATGCTTCAGTCTTGAATCATGACACAATGGTTGTTGTCATAATTGATTAAGGAAATTGTGGCCGTAATTCTCAGTCAGTGAAAAGGAATGTATTACAACTATGAATTTGAAAGGTTGGGGCAAAAGCACAAAAACATACAAACAAAAAACAGTTGAGACAGAGTACAGGTAAGTAATAATCCTGAAACATCTTACATGAAAATAATAATAGATGTAGATGAATGTTCTCTTAACTATCTAAGTTTTCTTGATGTAATATGATTACCTCTGAAAATAAACATTCCAGTTCATAGCAACAGCTTTAAAACGTCGACATTTCTGATAATGGTTAATGTGAAGGAACTTGAAACCCTTACTGGCAAGTTACAGGTAATGTAAGATTTTTAAAAAATGAATGGTGATGAATCAGAAAATACAGAGACTCGGTAACACAGATGATGGAATTTTAGTTTACAATTACCAGTATCTTAAAGTAGAGAGGCTAAAGATTTGGAGAGATTAAGTACACTTCTACGATATGTATCAATGACATAGTCATTGTCCCTTGTTCCACGATCATTATTGCAGGATCTCAACCAGTCCTGTCTTGCAGACAATCTTATGGCCATGAGCGAAAGAAAACATGAATTTAAAACGAAGTGGTGGCAAAAAATGTTTCACGTTCGCACATACCAGTGGTGCATTCATGTAAGTGGAGCATGGATAACTAATGAGATAAATTCCAGAAAAAATCCTTGTACCCATAAAAGTTTTGTCGCAGTAATTTTGAGCATTTACAGTGCTCTTTATGCCCAGCTAATTGTTGCCGGACACCCACTGTGACTGAGAACAGAGGTTTAAAAGCCACACAGGAGCTGGCTACATGCCTAGGGTAAACTAGGAAATAATCTGACCTCTTGGTGGTTCATCTACATGTAGGAATGATTTCCTCTGATAATTTATCTGGTTGCCTGGTCATTGTCTTTGATTCCACCTTGACTTGTGTCCAGATTTTGTTTTGCCAAATCAGGACC
Source organism: Acanthopleura granulata (assembly GCA_016165875.1). Taxonomy (NCBI): domain Eukaryota; kingdom Metazoa; phylum Mollusca; class Polyplacophora; order Chitonida; family Chitonidae; genus Acanthopleura; species Acanthopleura granulata. The sequence goes on along the minus strand of JABBOT010000080.1, from coordinate 13,453,494 downwards.
TTATGGTTATAAAAGCCGACATGACCTTCCTTGACTAGCGCATGATGTTGTTGTTTCACCCACGATTGCTAACGGCAGCATGACTAAACTTTCATACAACTCAGCGGTCTGTAGGCCTAGTTCACAGCACAAAATCTTGATGGGAATTCATATACCCATGTAATTGGCACAGGGCTTTGTAAGGCTTGAAAATGTTGGTAAAAAGTGTGCCAGTTACACGTACAAACGTGGCATGTACAGCAAAATAAAATAACCTCTGTATCTATTGAAGTTCTCACAATCAAAAAAAGAGATTTAATATTTTGGTTGCAGAAACCAAAATTTTAATATGCATATGCAACCAGTTAGTCATTAACTTTAAGCCACTGATCAATGTAGAAATCTGCTCGTAGCGCCACCTGGCATCAGGGGAAAGGAACCAGTCAGACTGCGTGAGCGCGCAGTCAGTCAGGTCAGACCGTTATGTCGAAAACAGAACTATCTGGAACCGTAGAAGTATGTCAAGTTCATTCGCGAGGATTGGTAGAGACCCAAAAAGCTTCCTGTTCATCATGTTTGATTTCACACATCCCTCCGATGCCAAAAAAAAGCCTTCTCAAATCTAAATCAATGCACTTGGTGACAGGGATTTCCGTACAAGGCAGATAACTCGTAACGCGCTCTGGGATTTTTTAGATGTTCACATTTGATTTATGTAAAATTTTGAATATTTCTTTCCAAAAACAACATAAATTGAATAAATATAACCATGTATTTTTATTCTATAAACCCCTACTTATTTCAAATCTTCATTATCATCAAAACTGATAACTTGCACTTAGTGTTTATTGTTATAGTTCTAATGGAATTCCCACTGTGAATCCTCTCCTCCTGACTTCTCAAACAATTTCAGGGGGAGGAGACAAGTTTCAGCCCTCACAGCCTTTCCAAACTTGCTCTGACTTCTATGATGAAAGGAATACACTGTGATGAAATTTACACCTGGCCACAGATATAGGATGTTGTATGTAAAGTTTGGACAGAAGATTATCAACATTTTACAAATATGTAACATTTTGTGGTAAAAACATAGGGATTATTGGGTAAAAATCGAGCAAATTCGGAGGAAAATAGAGAAAAAAAGGAAAACACCAAAAATATAGGGAAAAATAGGAAAAACAGGACCACTGGGAGCCCTTTAATACTGCTCAAAGATGATCAAGTAAAATCTACAGCCAAACTCACCAGCTATGGCTGTACAGATACACGTATTTCATGGTTCCAGGTTCCAGATAGGAAAATTGAGCCAGGGTTCTGAACTGCAGTTGATCCAGCTCAAAGGTATCTATGTCCTGCAACAGAAAGTACGTGCATGTATGGTTACATGATAATATGCACTTATTTATTGGTGTTTCATGTTGGTTTTGAGAATATCTCAACAAACAAAAACCACTTCTCAGCAAGCTCCTGAAAGGCCATTGCATGTAAAAGAGCAGATTGTGGGGGCTATTTTCAAACATTATCCCCCAATTTTGAATGGTTAAAGTAAAAGACAGCTAATGACTGAGGTACTGTTCATTAAAAAGATTACAAAATTGTCTTCTGGATGCAAAAACCTGTTCGAATTTGTATGAATCCATTGCTTAAAGTGAAAGACAGCAAATGTTCAAAGTTTTGTTTGCCAAAAAGATTCGACAATATTGTGTATACCATAAATCTTCAGCCTTTTCAATCACTCATAACTCATGCCTATAGTTACTGCAAAAATAAAGACAAAAATGATTTGCTCGTGTCACCATAGGTAGAGCTTCATAAAACTGTAAGAATTATTTCTCTAGACCCTACAGTTCTTCAAGCAAAAACTGAAATGTTGCTTTCAGCAGTGGTTGAAAAGGTTGAAGAATTATGGTGTTTCTGTGAAGCAGTGGAAATTCACATCTGACCACTCTCTGTTAGCTAGCATGAAACGCAGCCGTTCTCTCTGGGCCATGAGGTAATTGTTCCAAGAGCAGAACACTCCTGTCATCTGAGATTGTAGTTAGCTGCTAGAGTTGTGGTAGAAACTTAAGTATATATGTAAATTTAGAACAGGAAATGATCAAGAAACTTACTCCCACCAGAACACAAATGGTCTAGAAATATTTTGCTGTGTTCTCCACACATATACATACGTATTATAAATATACATATATACTTAAATTTCAACCACAACTCTAGAAGCTTACTACAGTCTAAGGTGACAAGACTATTCCGCCTGGAACAATTACATCACAGCCCAGACAGAATGGCCGTGTTTCAAGTTACCCAATGGAGAACTGGTCAAATGTCAATTTCCACTGCTGTAGTAGATGTTAGAGAAATAAACATAATACTGTCCTTTTTGGCAAACTTGACTCAGGAGCTGCACTGTGTTTCACTTTAGGGTTTGTAAAAAGTATGTTCAAAATCGTGTATGTATGTATAGTGTGTGAATCAACTCTGTGCAATACAATAACTAATAAGCAGGTGGAAGCAGCATAAACAGTCTGACTTGTATATATTACCTCATAAAATCTGACTACGTCTATCCTGTAAAGAACATACCACAGGAACATGCATAATCTTTACATGTTCACACAGAAAAATTTAGGACAAATATTTTAATCTGAACGGGTAGCATTTTGCGTACAGACAAAGGTGTCTAAGTCATTTTAATTTTCTAATGTTCTCACCTTTCCCGCCATGATCTTGGCGTAATTCCTGTTGACAGTGGTCACACACCCCAGCCTCACCATCGCCCTGAAGAGGGGAGGTACCTGTGTCTCATAAACACCCTCAATGTCAGGAGAAGACAGATCAGCGTTGATCTCACTGAGGACACAAATCATACATATGGGGTAAGTCTCAACTGACAGAGGTCACACACCCCGAAGATGGGAGGTAACTGGGTCTGGTACACACCATCAATGTCAGGAGAAGACAAGGTCAGGAGAAGACAGGTTAGCATTGATGTGAGGGAAACAAAACATACATATGGGGTGAGTCTATACTGACAAAGATACATGTAAACACTGTGTACATGTATCTGTACTATTAACAGATGTTAATGAACACTGGTTTCTTTCATTCATAACCAAACTGTTATCATATGATAACCTTGATCACTGCATAAAAATCCAAACTTCACACACGCACACCTTAAAGATTTCAAATTTCCATGCTTTTTCCAGACTTTTCCTGGCCCAAACTTCACGTCTTCCCAGGTACTTAAAAAAAATATTCTACTGTTAATGCAAACTTAAATCAAGGTGAAAGTAGTTCAAACTTTCATATATAAACCTGTGCAACAAAAATTCTTAGCAAACATCAGATCTTCATTCTGTAATCTGTGTATTGACTTGCCCACAGTACACATGGCTTGCTTGTTCTCAATTTCCAGGCCTTAGCATGCCTAAATACAAAAAATGACTGAGCTCAAAACACAATTTCTGTGGCTTTTCAAGGTTTTGAAGGCCTCACACAAACTCTGAAATCAGATCATAATTGGGAAAACTGAAAACTTGTGTACAGAATGACACAGCCTCTTACTTGATGTGATCCTGGTAGACCTCCTCTGGGACGGAGTACTCATAGAGATTAAACACCGGGTGAGAGCGAGGAAGTGTCTTGTTGACCTTCCTCCACACTGACAGAGACGAGAAAAACAAGGGATGTAGCACGTACAAGTCACATAATCTGGCTACATATGAGTAAACAGGTTAGAATCTTGTTTCATGATTGCTATAAGAAAAGGTTAAAAGCCCAATTCAATTTCAGTAGAGACTTTCACGTATTGCTTTGGTCTTTTTACAGCATAGTCATAAAGCCACATGAGGGGGCCTCCGTGGCTCAGTCAGTTAGCGCGCTATCGCAGCACAATGACCCGAAGCCTCCCATCAATGCGGCTGCTATGAGTTCAAGGCCAGCTCATGCTGGCTTCCTCTCCGGCCGTACGTGGGAAGGTCTGCCAGCAATCTGCAGATGGTCCTGGGTTTCCCCTGGGCTCTGCACGGTTTCCACCCACCATAATGCTGGCCACAGTCGTATAAGTGAAATATTCTTGAGTACGGCGTAAAACACCAATCAAATAAACAAATAAATAAATAAATAAAGCCACATGATGATTAACAATGAAAAAATCAATCTGAAATAACCCTGTTTTGAAGGACTTTCAATGTCTTTAAATGCTTCAAGGGTTTCCAGAACTAGTGATAACCCTGCAGTACACCATCAGAGGCTTGAGATCCTGTCATAAACCACACAGTGTTTGACCACTCACTGGCTCCTTCCCCTATTTTAGAGGTCTTCTGATTCACGTAGAAAATTCTCGGTATAACAAGTTTCATGGCGTGGAGATCTGAGCCAATCAGAGCCCAGAGTTTGAATTGTCCTGGCTGATCAGTAGCGGCAATCTGAAAGTAAAAAAGGTGTGTCAATAAGTGGTAAATCATGACTTTAACAGTGTTATGGTAAAGCAAAAAACACTGACTTGCCCAATTTCTTCACTTCTTACAATATACAAATGAAAGACGTTTACAGTTATTCAAACATATCTATATTATCTTTTGTATTAAACATCTCAAGCAATTAATATCAACCCTACAATCAAACACTGTTATCCATGCAAACTCAAGGGTTCTTTACATGGCCAAGTACCTCACGAAATCCTTCAAAACAGAGTCTGGTTGCCTGGTCACTGTCTTTGATTCCACCTTGAGCTGTGTGTTTATCTTGTTTTGCCAAACCTAGGCCTTTACGGCATTTATGGTTACAAAAGCCAAGCTGTCCTTCCGTGACTAGAACACGTTGTTTTTGTCTCACTGGCGATCACAAATTGCTGAAAGACTGACTGAACTACATAGCTCAGTGGCCTGTTGTTCACTGTTCAAACCCTTTATGAGAAATCATAGGCCTACAAGAATGGCGCTGGGCTTGAAAATGTTGGTAAAAAGTGTGCAGATTACACGTATGAACACAGTAAGCCCAATTCAGATGCCTTGATGGCTTAATTACTGTAAATGACCCCAAATTTTGACCAAAAACGAGCATTTCTCCGGGCAAATAAATATCATAAAATATTACATCTGGAGCTGAAATTTCCATTTTTCCAGCAGGATATCATCCTATCTTCCAAACACACTTCAAATCACATCTCTACAATCAACAGAACACTGAAAATCAGGGAAAATTAGTAACTTTGTCGTGGACGAAATTTTAGGTCATTTAAGGTATTTAGTAATGAAAGTGACTACATCTACTACAGATCAGTGCACACTGTCTACCTGTACAATCTGCCACGGCATGTCCATGATGCTGCGGGCCTTTCGGCGCAGAAATCCACCCAGTCCTGTGCGGGGACCCGTGGGAACACGAGCACTGGAGACGTCCCCAAAATCCACACGCCGACGTTTGCGCTCATGTCTCTCCTTGGCTTGTAGCTCCCATTTTTTTTTGTGGTATCTGATCCATACGTTTCTCTCCTCCTACAAAGTGGAGAAAAACTCAGACAACTGTATTGACTAAAAACTGTAATCATCAACAGATTATTGACATTCATACGAAAGCTTCACATTTAATATTTGGCGTGAAATTCATGTAAGAAGAAATCAGGCATTAACGAGATTTGCAGGGTTATCAGATAGATTGGTGTTCACGTCAGTGCTATCACGTTGTAGTAAATTCCCGCTGAGAAGCAGGATTTCGCATTACATGAGCCACATGTATACCCCTGATATTCCTATTCTACAAGCTTTCTTCTCCTTTAATGATACATTTAGTTTATCACTTTCTTCCCCGACCTCGTGTACTCTGTAACAAAAACATCCCTTGAGATATTTGTCCACTGTAACAAAGGTCATCCATGACCATTGTCTTTAACAAATGACGAATATTATTTGTTACAAGTGTCCACAGTGACAAATTCCTCTCATTCCTAATTGCAGCACTGCATACATCACCAGCACTACTTTGTCTTGTGGAGATTTGGGTGTAATTGGGCCCTCAATGTCTCACTTTGACTTTCAGCTGCACCATACACATGTACCATTATATACAACAGTTTTCCACACTGACCACAGTGTTGCCCATGGGAGGGGGAGGCCCCAAAATCTCCCTCCAAGTCTGGGACAGTTGCGAATCCTGACTGTTGGCACCACTATCATGACTACTGTGAGGTCGCTTGCGCTTTCCTGCCATGGCAAGGGGAAGCGTCTTCTGTCTGCCATTCCCACCCATATCTTCAATGTCAGCCACAGCACTGTCTGCTGCGTCTGGAGCATCTGGCTGACTGAACAGATCCTCTGAGTCGTCCTGGAAACAAAATCACTCCTATGGTAAAGTACAGAATCATGTCATCAACCATACACTAACGTACTGTTTAGAATCAGTTGTCAAATACCAACATGCAGTCACACAGCACATTAATGTTTGAAGTCATTCACACAATGAAGTATTTTTTCCTGGGCAGTAGTCACAGAAAGGAGCGGCTTTTGAAGTCACAAAATAAATTTCGAGGTGGAGTAACAAATAGTAAAGCAAAGGAGGGATATTTACTGGTGAAATATCCTGTTGGAAGGTTAAGTACCATTTGAAGTAATCAACCAGAGTCTCTGATGTGACCATAGCTCTACTGGTTGGGACAAAACTACTACCCAGTCAATTACAAAATTAAAGCTGTTATCCAACAACATTGCCAGGTTCAAGCCATTACCTATTTACCATATCTGGTAGTCCCATGATAACTTCATGCTAATAAAAAAGAGAAGAAATGGAAAGAATGAAAAAGAATGAACTGGATTTGAACCCATGACTGCCAGGCATCATATACAATGGGCTTACCACTAAAATCCAGTGTGGAAGCAACACAGCTTTGCTCATAGCCCACAACAACAACATAAAAAGCACAGTGTAGCATTTCCATTCTCACCATGAACTGCACTCAGCCATTTTCGGCTTTTTTTTTTTCACCACTGTAACAGTTTCCTATCGTGTGACCTCTAAATATGGGGGAATTTCTGTTTTTCCGCACTCTGCAATTTTCAGCACGATAGCTGTAACAGTTTTCTGTCATGTCACTTCCAAATATGTGGGAAAACTGCACTTTTTCGAACTTTTTCGACTGTAATTTGCGTTAAATGTACACAGCGCAGGAAATAAATAAGATCAGATTTATGACCAGGACGTCAAACTACACTGCTGCATAGTTAAAATAAATTTTGGTATTCAGTGCATTTCCACATTTTTCAAAACTTGAAAATGATTTCTGTACAACTAACTTTCCCAAAGGTCTTTTATCTGTATTAAAAATTTCAGTTCTATCGCATACACTGTACTCAAGAAAATGACATGTCAACACATTCTATTCATGGCATTCACTAAATATTGTGGGGGAAAAATTTCCATGTAAAAATGATAAGAAATAGAGCACATTTGAACCTCAGAGAGCTAGGACTAATCTACTGTGCCTAACACTTTCATGATACTTGAAAAAAAAAAGAGAGAGAGGAAAGACTAGCAGGATTTAACTGGATTTGAACCTATGAAGACTGCTAACCGTAGGCACAATGCCAGTCTGCACTGAAAACACTCCTTTGGTGAAAGTGGTATGACCCAAGAGATCCTTGTCCAGTATTCATAACATGGACAACACGGTCATACCATTTCATCCAAAAGGGTGTTTGGAAAAATGTCAGGCACTTATTTGCAGGCTCCCTCCACCAACACCATCTGACCAGCCAAACTATAGTAAAGGCTTTGACAAAGTGTTGCCGAAAGCTCCTGTATTATTTAAGTGTGAGAATTTTGATAAATTTTGTTGGTTTCTCAGTAAAAATTTCAAAACTAAACAATGTACAGAAGTAATTCTTGCAGATTTGCAATCCTGACATCATGGAGCACCAGTTACTGTGTTTGTTTAATCATTTTAAGCAGTATTAAGGCGTGACGTAATTTTTTACCTAACTTAAAAGGTCAGTTAACTAATCATCGACATGGAAAATCAATACTACGAATTATGTATCTTGCTGTAGTTTAAACTTTAACCATGTTTCGTTGAAATTGTACAAAAACTGTAAGAGTAGAAGCGTTTTAAAGGAAATGTTAACACGTAAACGAACAAACCATCACCAAAATAGAAAACTGACACAACGGATGTAGTCTACCCGTGAACTACATTTCGTTGAAATCAGACAAAAACTGTAGAAGTCACGTTTTGAAAATGTTAACATATTCTGGATAAACAGACAGACAGACAGGCAAGATATAACTGAAATGGAAAATCGATATTACGAATTATATATCTTTGTGTTGTCTACACCTGACCCAAGTTTCGTTCAAATCGGACAAAAACTGTAGCGTTTTCAAGCAAAGTTAAAAGATGCCAGACAGACAGACAGACAGACACAACCTCTTCTGGTCTTTGACCAGTTGAGCTAAAAACGAAATTGGTGTTCTTCCACAGGTAAAGGTAACAACAATAAATTTTACTATGTATATGTACACAAATTAGTAATATATCAGTGTTTAATACATTCTTCTTTCAGCCATTGGAATAGTGAATTTCAGTGCTTATCATCAGTTGGGTTGTGGGGTTCCATGGCCTCTTGTAAAGGCAAAGCTTTGAGTGAGACATGCAGTTCTGAATTAAATCTTAAACAACTGGCCAAAAAAGGACAACGAGCCCTGTTAGAAGCAGTCTGATTAAGTCACAACAATGTCATTCATATTCAGGTCAGAAACTGAAAATGTACAGAATGGCCGGCTTATCTGCCTGACACAAAAGGGAGTGCTTTTATCTGTGGAAACTTCAATCCATCCAAGACTATCTATATCAACTGCTCTAGCCACAACACATCCAGGTGCTCGCTCACTCACCTGTAGCTGAGGTTTAGGGGCAGGGGCAAACAGCTCACTAATTTTCTTCTGTTTGAATACATCCATGCGCTCCAGTAGCTTCTTCCTCAGCCAGTCAGGGTGAGGGATCCGAGGTACAGGATTGGATACCTGGCAAAAGTGGAACACAAACAGACATAATACCATTATTATGTGCATCTTTGCATTTCATTTGATTGGCTGATTTAATAGATTGGTTTTTAACACCCTACTCATAAATATGTACGCCTTTAACTAATTTACTTATTTGTTTATTAAATTGGTATTTTATTTATTAATTTATTTATTTGATGGGTGTTTACGCCATACTCAAGAATACTTCATTCACATGATGGCGGCCAGCATTGTGGTGGGAGGAAAGTAGAGCCCCGGGGGAAACCTACGTCCATCCACAGATCGCTGGTCGACCTTTTGACTAATTACTTCATTGATTTAGATAGTCAGATTGAAAACCAAATGCCAAGATATATAAGTTATTTACATTGGATGCCGTGAGTTTTATGGACCAGAGCAGCAGGAGTAACATACCAACATTTGCCACAGACCTTTTCAAGGTTACATCGTACACTAAGCACTTCATTTTTACACCTGAAGTAGAAGTCAATTTGTTACTACAACCGACCGTTAGTTCGAACGTCGAAGTCACTCAGGGATACACACATGGGTTAAACCTGCTGATTTAAATGCCTTGGCCAGTGGACACAATTACCTGTTGACAGCGCTCGGGGGTGGACCCAAGTACTGACCTGTTGAAGAGCTGCAGGTATGGTGATGATTTTCTGAATGGTTCCTCCCACCCGTTCAATGTAATACTGCCAGTCCAAAATCTACATGGGGAAAAAAAGCAGGGAAAATTGTAAACTGTTACCTTGTCTTATTAATGGTATTAAAAAATCACGATATTGAAATTTAGAGTTTTTATAGACCACCCTTAAAAAACTGTTTTTTGGGCGTAACCCAACCTTATGAGAAATATACGGTAATTTCTTTTTAAATTCTGGCTTTTAAAAAAATATATGATTTAAGGGATTAACATAGAGAGAAAGACTTTATAACGCTAAAAACTTTTGAGTAAGGCCCATTTCTGCAGGGTCGGTCAGGATGCACCAATCAAACATATTTCAAGGATCGTCCTACCAATTACGCTGAAATGATTGCGTAAATTAAAGGCTTAGAGAACATGGTCATAATCTAACTGAAGACCTCTAATTTCCATATACCATATAATATGATGATTTACAACATCTTAATGGTCACGTGCCTCACCGGCTGGCGGCGAGTTTGATCACAGCAGGTGTGTGGCATACTTTTCTGGGAGCCTCAACTGGCGTCGGAGCGCCCCTCCCATCGAAGAGAGAGCATAATTAAGCTGACAGAATTCCACACTAGAGACTAATTACAGCTGTATTCTATATTGATTTTTGTAAGTGACAAGCGGCCTTTTGAAATATATACGGGATTACTGTTATACCCATGTGGTATTCATCATGTTGTTGTTTCACAAAACAATCTACTTTCTATGTTACCTGATGGCACGCATGAAAAAATAGCTCGCTCATGAGTTGCACTTGGTCATTACGCTCTGTTCTCTCCATTTTCACTCTGTCATCAAGTACACTGTGTTTATACAGCTGGTTGCATGGTTTGGTAACTATTTCATCCAATGGTACTGCAGATAAGCTGATGAAAACACATGGTGGCTCACTTGATGAGAGCGAAAGAAAAATGCAGGAAATTGCATCACGACAGCAGTTTCAGAGAACCCGTCTTTCGTCAAGAACAGATGTAGACAGGCACATTAACATGTGCATAAAACACCTGCTGTCTTGTGATTCCGTTTTACAGACATTCCATGGACTCAGGGTTTTATTTTAAAATTCTGACATTTATCGCAACCCCATCCTTCACCCGTCCTGAAAAAAACTGCTGCAGATCTCCGAGCTCAAAGTGGCATTTCAACCCACTTTTTTTTGCCCATTTCCCAGTCATTTTCCAGTTGAATCTCGAATCCTATCTTCTTAGTTTAGTACCTTTACTGATGAATCTAACTAACTGGAAGCTTTGTGGTCAAATTGGCGGTGAGAACTTCAAATGGCTCACCATTGGCTGCCATTTTGAGAAGTCTCTTAAGAAGTCTCTATTTATCATCTTGAAAATTATGACATTTTCATTGTAGTTTCCACTTCAATCTTCATCATACAGCCCAGAAGGGCATAAAAATTTGTCGTTTTTGTCAATTTTGAATACAGGTAAGATTGCGTGACCCAAGCGCGGACCTCATCTAGAGCAGCTTCATCAAATTTGAAAATCTATTTTATCCATCAATTATATCTGTTGAATACATTCAGGCTTTTTCTCCGCGCATGCAAAACCATCCTTATCCACTTTATATTTAACAGACCAAAGTTCCCATTTTTCAGCTTTCCGCACCTTCACCATCATCTCCATTTTATCAAGTCTGACATTTTGCCTATTGCTACGTTTTCTGCCTTGATCCAACAGGCAGAAATAATCGATCCACCCAACTCAATAGCTGATGAATATTAATGTAAATGTATTACCAATCAAATAGTAGATCCCCTGATTGACTGACAGTGAAGACGAAACAACAGGAGTCTGCGCACACGACTGGTGGCAGGTCAAATCAAAAACGCAAGAACTTTCCACACCTGTAAAGATGGGGATAAAACCGGCTGGTCCCCTGTCATATTAAGATGTGATGTTAAAATACTTCTTGACACGTTCAGTCATGCAGATAGAATAGGATGAAATCTTTTGATCACTGAACAAGTCAGCCTGTGACTGAAGACGTACGATCACAGTGAGGCGGCCAGACTTATCCCAGCCTTTGTACTCTGAATTAAACCCCCCATGGTCACAGACTTTATTGTTCTATGTACGATACCATGCTGCAAAATACTACCCAAGCCAGACATGGTTCGGTCAACTCGTAATGTTCATGCCCACGTGTTTAAGAGCTTTCAGTACATTTGACTGACACGCATCTGACTGGATAACAATGATGGCTTTTCAAGTTCTGACTGGAACGGACTTGCCTAGTCAAGTCAGAAAACCGAGTCATAGACGCGTAGCGATGCACGGATTGTCTGGCTTGATATAATGAGGATGCTTCACCATTTAAATCACTGTTTCAGAAATCTGTGCAGCGAAATGTCTGTTTCTGCTTGTACGTTCTAAAAATAGCCACAGCGGGGGAGCAACTGTTGTTCCTAGTGCATCAGTTTTCAAGCCCTTTTCAGCCACAAATGCATTTTGGAAGAAAACAAAACTTCCACCAGCAAATATTGAGCAGCAGGTTATTCGTGGCATATTTTGGACGATGGCATTTTTGTTGCCCTTGTAATCCAAGTAATGGCAGCATTTACAACGGCTTTTGCCGAATGCTATCGCTATTTGAAAGGGCTAACAACTGAATGCAAAATCACTTCATCAAAGAAAAGACGATCAGATATCGAGAAGAGGGAATTGGTAAATCCTTGTGAGTATATCTTCTCTGGTAACAGGCTTTACACTGGGAAGTTTAACAGAGATCAAAGAGAACACACTGTGGTACGACAGCAGAATCGACAGTAAATGAACAACAACAACAACGACCAGTAACCAACAGCTCTTTTCAGAACCAACAGTTATCCCGAATTGGAATTTTCTCATCAAGCATATTCAATTACAGGCGTACATGACTGTGTGCATCTTCAAGCAATCAACCGACTTTGGGAAATACCATGCTGGGCGATCCATCACAAATGTTTTCATAGTTTATTACCGAGGCCAGGGTTGCCCGTAGGAGGCACATGACCTGTTCGTTCGAAGCCAGCTGGTGGTCGAACACGTCATCAGGTTTTCTTTAGCTGTAAACCGTCACAGTATACGGTAGCTGTATACACTCACCTCTCTCATATCAAACTCTACCATGCCAGGGCTTTTCAGCCACTTTCTCAGAAAATGTCGCTTGACACTGGGTTCTGCTTGGAATATTGCCAGAGGGATTGCTCTGAAAGCAAAATCATACCAAAACCAGGTAACATTTGGTATTGCTCATATGATGGGCATTCACAATCAGCAATGTCCAAAATATAGGAAAACCTACTGGTGTGAACAATGTCACAAGTTAACACTTGTTATAGACATTACCTGTCGGTTTGTGTGTCAGTAATACAAAGTCAAAAGTGCACTTGGCTGTTGATTACCGCTACAAAATTAAGTTACACATAGATAAAATCAGCCCATGTAAAGGGTTGGTGAATACCTAATTAAAATCTGACAGTTTTTTCATTTTTTTATTCCTCGTAAAATATGCCCAAAAATCTGATTTATGTTGAAAATGAATGCTAAATAACATACTTGAATTAAATCATCACTCCTATAAACACCATAACAACCAAAGTGTTCACACTCACCTCTCTGTGACAGGTGCCCCCTCTGGTTTCTTGGCTATTATAAATTTACAGTTCAGCCCGGCATCCTTTACCATCTGATCTCCAAGGAACTAGAAAACAGTACAATAAATACAACTGTCCTACTCCAGGCCTGCAGAAAATTTTTATGTTTATTTTGATTTACATGTACGTATTTATTCATTTATCTGGCTTGAGTTTAACTGTGTCATTAAGAATTTTTCGCTTATGTGACAGTGGTACCAGACATACTGCCTGACTCCTTTTCTTTTCCAACACACCACATTTCTGCATTTCCTGCAGCGATGTCGCTTCCATGAGTCAAGCAAACCAAGAGACAAATCTGTTTACTATTTACTTTCAGGGTGGAGGACGCAGGAGTATTGCCTTGCACAGTAAATTGTCCCCTGACTTAAAGCTGCAGTCAATCCACCTGTAGCCAGATTTGTGCCAAAGAAAGTCAGTTCAGCAAAACATGTCAGTCAAGGTCTCCAGACCAATCTGTCACGCCTTGTTAAGTTATGCTTGTGATCCAGAAATAGTTTCCATGATACAGATGTGTAACCATCTCTATGGGGGCAAATGAAATTTAAACAATTTATAAACGTCTTAATGTTTAAATCTTAATGACATTTTAAGGTCAATTTGGTGGAAGAAAACTGAGACCATGGAGCAAACCATGACTCTGGATAACACACCTCTGCCAGCCTTTTCGCCGTGCTGATGCATGTGGACTTCTGGCCCCCATAATCCTCCAGTTTACGTGACATGTTCCTCTTCTCAGCGATCAGCTCAAACAGCTCAGAGTCCGGCATATTGGCCGCCTAAAATGGTTTGCAATTAACAAGGTAATTCACTATTGCTCTCACTAGTTAGTTATCAGTCTGAGGCTTTCATGAGCTTCTGAAAGTACATTTTGACATGTTAAACTGTATATATATAATAATATATATTTCACATATATTTCTATAATAATATAATAATAATATTTCATTGCAGCTGGAAGCAGATTTACCATCGCTTCGAACTAATATATCCATTTGATTGTTGCTCAATGTCATTTTTAAGAATTTTTCACTCATATGATGACTGTCGGTTTTATGGGTGCAGGAAGCTCGTATGGAGGGGGAAAACCACTGACCACTGGTAAGCTACTGACAAACCTTCCTACATATGATGTAGGAATAACATATTTGTGAAAGACCATATCGGAAAGTGCAAACAGCCAGACTGCTTATTGTCACCCTGAATTAGAATTACATCTTGCATACCGTGTGTCCCAGTACACTTTGAATAAAAACTTAAGTGAATGTAGCAAAGTTTTGGGTCTTGATTGGTTGGCCGATTGGTGTATTACACCCTACTCAAAATATTTCTTTTATGCCACAGTAGCCAGCTTCAATTGCATAACAAACCAAGGGAAACTGAAGTAAACCACAGGCTTTTGGTAAGTAACTGACAAACTTTCCCATATGTTATGCAAAGATTTTCACACCTGGAGCAAGATACATATATGTTGGATGGCTAGTCATCTCCAAGGAAGTTTGCGCAAGGCCATCTGAGTATCTACACAAAGGCTGTCGACAGCTTATTGCCACCAAGATGCCACGAACGATGTATTGCATGTTATTCTCAACCGATCTTTAAACACCGTTTCAGAAAATGAATATGAATCCGTGCACCAATCATAACCCACCTTACTGTAGAGAACATCCAGCCAGTAATCAGCTATCTTTGCCACAGCAGAGTAACACTCTTCCAAGGTCGTGCCCTTGAGAAAGGCTTCAAACACAGAAGACTGGAAAATCTTGATCAGCTGAAGCTCCCCATTTCTTTTGACCTCAAATCCCTGCCACATAAAATATGAAAACATTAAATATGATTATCATGTTAATATACGAGACACAGCATAAAGGCAATCACAAAAAAATAATTTTTCATAAAGATTTGATTATTTCTTTGATTGAGGCTTTATGCTGTACTTAAGAATATTTTCCTTATGAGACTGCAACCATTATGGTGGATTGAAACCCAGCAGTGCCCAGGAAAAATCCACAACCATTTGCAAGTTGCTGGCAGACATTTCTACGTACAACAAAAAGCCAGCATGAGTTGGACCTGAAGCTGCATTGGTAAGAGGCTCCTGGGTCATTGTGCAACACTAGCCTCTCAGCCATGGAGGCCCCTTTTCATGAAGAAAAAAGTAAGCACGAGTTTGGCCAGAAACCCGTCAAAAGTTGAACACTGTATATCCTTTCTTCAAGTAACATTTGCTATGCACAAAAGAAGCACCGTTCTTTTGTACTGAAAGGGTCCTTCCTTCAGTCCTGCCACGATATGGCTGAAATTTTGCCGATACGGCGTTAAGCCATAATCATACATTCCTTCCTTCAGTCAACATTTGCTGTGCGCATCTGTTTTATGTTAGTTACTTTGAGATCTGCCAGAGACCCGACAAAATTGAACACTGCACAGCATTTCAGTTTTCACCTGGGCGCATTTCTTTGAATCAAAAGTTACCTTGAGTTCGGCCAGTGATCCGTCAAAGTTGAACACTGCATAACGCTTCTTCAGTTTCTTGCCCTCCTCCTTGGACGCTGGGAGAATCATGGCCAGATATGGACCGTCCACCTCAAAGAAGATGGAGTTCTCGCTGTGCACAGAGTACTCCAGTTTCTCCGGATCCACCAGATCCTGGTACTGGTCATTAGTGAAGCGCTCCTACAAACAAACACATTCATGTATCAACTTCTAAATAACTTTCCACACCACAACAATGTATAAATGCTCACACCATGGCCTATTCACAATTCTGTGAGAGTCACGCCTTAAAAATACAAGTATATAATTCACCTTATATAGTGATTTCTTATTAACAGTACATGTATGTTGAATTACAATATATTATTAAGTCTTAACAAACAGTGTTGATGAAATAGTGAATAGCCATAATAGCCATGATGCCAGCAACTGCCATTCTTCAAATGTTTATTAACTAAATTAAGACTCTCAAAACTCACAAATTTCAATGTTTCTTCTATTTAGTGTGTATTTATACAAGCATTTGCTTTTTTCATTTTATCATGAAATCACTCAGATGCAAGAAGCGTAAACCCCTCTCCTAATATTCGAACTGGATCTTCATAAAAAATATACTTTGGTACCAAAAGAAGCTGTCAATGCAGTCATTACAGCAACTCTGTCTACGCCTAAAACTGAAAAAATGCAGAAATGCACATATGCAACATGTGCCACATTCACCCCCAACTGCCCTTACCTTCACCATGATGTTTAGCATGGCCCCAGGGTAAGAAATGGTCACTTTGGGTTTCTTAGGCAGAGTGGTCTTGATCACGTAGTTCTCTGGGAAGGAGGCCGGGAGGACGCACCAAATACCGTCTGTATCCAGCTCAAGGGGTCTTCTGCAAGAAGAACATTTATCATTATTTACTGACCTGATATCGTGTTAGATGCTGTTCTCAAAATTTTCCTACTTGTATGATGTTGGAAAGATATATTGGAAATCTTGGACAAATCCATCAACCTTTTTCAGGTATCTGACAAACCATCTGATTTGAAAATGTCATCATTCAGAAACCGATTGGCCGCAGCCTGTCAAATGAGCCTGTGAAGGCCCTTTGAAGAATCCGCATATAAAATTATGAAATACTAATATTTCATTTACTTACTTCTGAAACAAAAGTTTCAAGCAACAAATACAGATTTATTAATTTTATGCCTCATTACTACTGCACATACTTAAAATACTACTCATCTTAAAGATGGTTTGACTATATGTGAACAAAAATCTTCTTAAAACGCTTTAAGAGAGGTCTTCATTAAAGTGTGTTATCATGCTTTAATTGCAAGATGTCTTTACATAAAACCAGTCATCTCCTTGGCCTGATAACACTGTACGACACAGAACACTCACCCGATTTGTTCCACGATTTCTCTGGCCTCTGTAATGATGTTAGCACCAGTAAAACAAACGATTCCTGCCATCTGCATGCTGTACCAACGGGCTCTGGGTTAAACAGCAATATTCATTTTTATGTGATAGTTGTTCAAAGTGCCTCTCTGGTCATAATACAAAATATGGAGAAATATTCAAATTATATCAAAGAAATCCCACGGAACAAACCTAACACCATGGTTCAATGGGATTAATCTTGAATAACACTATTTAACCCATATAATTCAAGATTTCTTAAAAAACAAAATTTTCCTAAGGTGACGTGATAATATTCTTTATGTGTTGTCAAATCAGGCAGATTCGACGTCGAATGTGGCAACTATGCAGGTATGACGTCAAGAGCGTTTGAAAGGGCAGTGTCATTTGAGGATACACCTTAGCCATTAGTGATGTCATGTGTTCGTGCGTGATGTCACACCAGGCAAAGTGTAAAGGGCAGAAAAATTTTGTTTCCATATTCTCTGACAAAACATACAATATCAATGTTTTTACAATTTAGTAAAAATTTTCAGACTATCTCAATCTTTATCATTTCACTTTGCTTTTAGGACAAAAATGTTTTCACACCAGAGTGGCTCTTTATCACCCTACTTGACCACTTTCCAGTTATGTGATGGTGGCCAGTTTTAACAGTAGGGAAACCGGAGTGTGCCACATAAACCACTGAGCTCTGGCAAGCCACCGTCAAACTTTCCCATGTCTGAAGTACAAACGTTGGCTTTGCAAGAAAAGTGACCTTCAATAAAAGCAAGATTAGGCAACTGGTCCTACAGGTGCCATCGAATGTACCTTTGTGTCAGGAAAGCTCAGCAAACAACGACACCAGTCAAAAAGCCGAGACAGAATTCACAACCTAGTTAGCAGGCCGTTGAAAGTCACACATCTTACCACTGAGCTATATCCCACTTCCCAAAATTTCAGCTTCATATCTCAGTATATTTATTTCGAGGGATACTGCGCACTGGCATCACATTGCATGT
Organism: Acanthopleura granulata; assembly: GCA_016165875.1. Classification (NCBI taxonomy): domain Eukaryota; kingdom Metazoa; phylum Mollusca; class Polyplacophora; order Chitonida; family Chitonidae; genus Acanthopleura; species Acanthopleura granulata. The sequence continues at coordinate 13,435,237 of JABBOT010000080.1, read as the reverse complement.
CAGTATAATTAATGCAAAGTACCATTATTGTTTCAGAATTCCATTCAAAAAAAAAAACACTACAGATGTTTTAGATAACAAGAATTTTCTCATCCAGTTGATGGGATACAGCACTGACAGACTCTGATTAATTAAATGTCCAGTTTAAAGTTGTCTTCAAAAGACAATAATAAATGTATTTGGAATTAAAAAAAATGTAACATATAGGTACAAATATAGTAAGGCTGTAATAGTACTTATCAGAAAATGCCCAGTTTCCCTGATACTTTATGATCATTGGTAGCTGCGTGCTTTATTTCAGAATATAAAATGCTTGTGTTTTCATCAACTTAAACAACACATTTAGTCCTAATTTTCAGCCACTCAGCAGTGATCCTCTAAACTTGTAACCCTACAAATTGTCAACTCACCCTTTTCTCATAACATAGCCATAGAAGGAATTGAGAATACATTTATGAGCCAACTGGAGTGAGTCATACAACACCAACATGCCATTGGCTCGTTTGATTTCTGCTGCATCCTTACTCTTCTCAGCTTCTCCCAGCTTTTGTTTCCACACCTACGATAAAAAGCCGTTTATAATAATAAGGACCGACAAAATTGGGTCCTTAAGATAGCCCTAAGACAACACATTAACCTACATCTGGCTGACTGTCTATACATAGCTGAATTAAATACATAGCTGAATTAAATACATAGCTGAATTAAATACATAGCTGAATTAAACACATGGAGAGGTTATCTCTAAAATGACTAATTTTTTTCCTACTGCAGTCAAAGATCAAATGAATTACTGTTTCTGAACAGAAAATATGCGAAATGCTTGTGAAGTCTTCTATTTTTTACTTCATATGCAGTTCAACAGTTTTAATATCTGAAGTATAACAATTATTTTGCAATTTGTCTCCAATCTTACCTTACACAAGCCTTTGAACTCATATCGTCTGTCCCTGAATGCTCGCACAGTATCCACATAAAAGGAGTTTTCTCGCTGACAAATGGTTGCTTCCCTTTCTTCTCGTCGAGTGATGTGGATCTTTTTGTAAGCTCTTCTGCAGTACTCTGCAAGGAAGAACGAAAACAACATGATACTATAATGAACAACTTTCTGAATGTGCATTGGAAATATCTGCAGTCTATATTGATGAACCATGTCAAAATAGCAGGGTGGATGCACACTGTGGTCTTGTGTTTCAATTGCTATCACATAAAAGTTGCAAGTTCAAACCAGGTCTTGGGCAGGGAATTTGTGTGACACCTGGATGATATAGTGGCTGACGATGCTCGTGTGTCATTGACGACGACTTGTGCGGCACCAATCGCGCGTGCATATCTGTTCGTCACCAGTGGGAAAGTTTATTAGTAACTTGCCTAAGTTTAATAATTTACACTGGGCACTCTAGTTTCCTCCATCCATAAAACTGATCTCCATATAAGTGGAAACTTCTTCAGTATGTCCTTAAACAACAATCAAATGAATAAATAAAAAAAAAAATAACGAAATAAATTTAGACAAAGTGTGCTGTATCAGTCCACCTGTTCGCACCTGCTAATCTCTTTTTCTCCACAGCTGCCTGTTCCTCTCGTGTCAGCTGATGGAAAGCTCGGGGTGGACCGCCCGGCATCGCAGGGGGAAATTTCTCGTTCTCCAGTTGTTGTTGTATTCTCTGGTATTCCCCTCGACTGGCTGGCACTATTAAAACAAAGATAAACTCATGCATTTAACCGACTAGTAAAATACTGTATTTAAAAAAAAAATGAATAAATAAATAAAAAAATAAAAATTGCACCGTTCACACAAATTACAATACACCAATCCTAAGAACCGAAGTTCGTTTAACTCACATTTGTGAGGAAAATAATGAACGAATAAGGTTTCGGCCTGATTCACATGCCTTGTTGTGGGTAATCTGACCAGTCCATACAATGTCATTTGGCCCAAAGCACCATGTGCAATTGACATTTCTCTTTTGTGTTTGGATAGGAGTTTGTCATTAGATCAGAGACGAAAATCTTGCTGACTACATCTTGATTCACAAAAAGAAAAGGACTCCCCAAGAGAGAGAACGGAGGTGCTGTTCATATAACGTTGTGAATTGCATGCTATTTACTATACACCGTAATGTATGCATGATGTTGTTCTACTCACTGTACTCCCCCCTCCACATCCATGGCATCTTTCTCTGACACAGCGCCCCTGGTTTGTTGAAGTCACACGCTGCACACGTGACCTCATCCACAATAGCTGGAGGCTAGCACAGAAATAAACAGATTAGGTCACTGGTCATTCTAACAAGAAACACTAAACATTCAACTTGGAACCAGTAACGAGAACAACTAAACATTCAATTTAGATGTGGAACCACTAAACATTCAATTTGGATGTGGAACCACTATCGAGAACCACTAAACATTCAATTTGGACCTGGAACCACTAACAAGAACCACTAAACATTCAATTTGCATGTGGAACCACTAACAAGAACTACTAAACATTCAATTTTGTACGCTAAGGTACATATACAGCTATTTGGCAACCTAAGTGCATTTTTCCAGCATATCACGGAAGATACATAGTTCAGTATGAGGAGTGTACTAGTTCAGGCCGGTGGTCAGCTGAGAAATACGATGATTAGTTGCAAAAAATCTGGTTCCAATTTCTAACCAAGATGTCCTTCCTGGACACAAAACCCTTGTCCAACAGATAACTGGCATTAGTGTTTAACATCATCACTCAAGAAAGCAGCTATCAAAGCAGTCGGTTTCTAATATGTCCCGAAGCTTATGAGTTTGGGTAATTTGGTTTAAACACCATAAATTAAAAAATCCACGAGAAGAAATTTCTGCCATGTACATGTACTTATTAGGTTTTATTTTAACTGGTTGTGAAGAAACAATGTTTTCAACCCTCTGGTCAATAAATCAATAAAATGTCAATAAAAACTATTGACCTCAATCACAGCACAGCGTTTACCTGTAGCCTGTTAGTCAGAATGATATTGGGGTACATGGCCCCGACATCCAGATGGTAGATGATCGGATTCTCAAGCCTGTTAGGACAGTCTCGTAAGTTTGATAGCTTCTCCACAATGTCTTTGCACACCTGAGGACAGAAGTCAAGAATACAGTGTGTGAATTACAAAACTTACAACCTCTGAGGTAAATGCATTGGCTCTCAATATCAAATTTGAGTCGGGTAAACAGAGCAATGCTCCCGTAACTTTTCTACCTCTTATTTTGAAAACTGCAAAAAAGGAGTTCATCAGACTCCATATGGTTTACTTTATTCTTTTATAAGTAAAAGGTAACTCACACATTTTAGGTCAACACACATATGTCCTTCGTTTACATATTTATTTTATTGGTATTTACTGTCATTCACCATTTCATTATCTTCATACACATTCACGGTCAGGTTTATAATTAAGTGAAGACAACTGAAGCGTTCATGCGTGACCATCAATCTTTGCCACGTACCAAACAAATTACTACTGACTTAAAGCCAGGACCCAAGCAGCAAGAGCTGGATTTGAGAATGCAACAATACTGGTCAAGATTATGATGGATATGGAGGTGTTAAACAATTTTATTTAACAAGTAAAATTGTGCTAACTATTATATTGGTAACATCCTACACAGAACTCAAACATTTCAGTATGTAATAAAATTTTTGTAAAAATTCTAAAAACAGAAACAAAGTCATTTTCACGTGCATTTTGTGTCCTACATGGAAAGGTTTTTTTTTTTTGGTCTTTAAAATCACCACATGAAGTGGAGAGAAGAACGTGAAGGAGGTTGTACCTCATCGAAGTTGGTGACATGTTCCATGGGTATTTTCTCCTCCACTTCTATGGCATGTTTCATCGTCCTGTCCACCTTGTCCATCAACATCTGGAACGCCTCAGGCACCTGCAGAAAGACAAACAGACCACACATTTCTGCTGCTTCCTGGATGTCATACGTTCAGCTAACAATTTTATTTTCATTAATGCTGAGGGAATGCTTTTGAACTCACAGCCTGGGGTTTTCCTAGCAAATTTGTTCAAAACCACAATGAAAAATATCAGAAAATTGAGTTTTAGACAAATTTTATATTGAGTTTTGTATATTTCGTTGAAGAAAAAATATTGAGTTTACTGATTTGTTCAACTGAGTTTCTAAACAAAAATTGGCTAGAAAACCCCCTGTGCAGCAGTAGTTGTTTTCTGGTTGATTGCATGGAATTTCATTTCAACGTTATTTCAGTCATATCCAGGAGGTGGTTTCCTTTAAGATGGTCGGAATCTATGTTGTCTTTAAGCATATCATGCAGGATCTTGACTATCTCCTATATGCTGAGTACCAAGTCTTCAGTACAACCAAACATGGAGTGGAACCTGGATCTCCCGCTTCCAAAGCAGAGGTTTTAAGTCTCACCCGTCTCCCGCTGGTCACAGCAAGAATTCTTGAAAATTTAGTAAATGGACACAAAAAAGATGAAAATTTTAATAAAACGTCACAAATGAAAATGTTTTCATCAAGCCAAACTGTTTTACAGCGTTTGCAGTAATGTTAAAGCCGTACCATTCTGAAGCGACACGGTATGTCTGCTCTGAAAACCCCAGACTCTAGAGCCTCGACGTGGCCCCCAACATAGGTCTCCGAGTCCAGAACGTGGCCGTCCTCCGTCAGCTTGTTGTAGACAGTCTCCTGCTTATTGGGGAAGATGATGTTAGCGTGGAAGGCCTGGACCATAAGCAGAGCTTCACACAGGGTGCCAGAGCCCTTACGCAACACCTGAAACAGGAAGAGATAGTACCATAATGACACACATCCACGTTACTTTATCTTACGAGAAGTGAAAAGGCACAAGCAATGAAATCAAGCAACATCAGCAGCATAAAGAATCAGTTTACCGCAACTGAAGATATGCAAAATGGTTTGTAGGCCAGCATGAAATTAATAGTTTTAGAACATTATGTGGCTGCAGTACATACAACAAAATTTCAGTTTAAAAAAAATGGGGCTTGACTTTACAGGAGTTATCTGATTACCTCGTCAGGTTCCATGGGGATGATGGTACAGAGGGCGAAGATGAAGGGGTGGACGTACTTCATGTACAGGTAGTATGTTGCCACGGCGTCGGACACCGAATAGTTGGACAGAACCTGGGAAAGAGTGGGGTAAAAATCAAGCACCTGTGAAATGCTAGCTGAAACATGAAAGTCTAATATAGCTACATTGCCAGCATTTAATCAGATTGAAGCCTTTTTGAGTGGCAAGCCTCTAGCTCACCACTAGCTAACTTCTAGCTGGCTTCTGGCATTCTGTCACCATTCTTGTACCGTCTGTCAGCAGAGCAGCGGAGCAGCCGAAGAGGAAAAATTCTGGTAACAAGCCAACATTTACTCTATATAATTTGTCCACTACCATTCTGTGCGCTAACCACAAACGAACAACACGGTGGGTTAGTGACAAGTTATGGAGACTGTGGCAAGCACTCCACCCAGGAACTCCTTAGCTTGGCTTGTCATGTAAATTTAAATTCTAAATACTTTTCTGAAAAATTATTCAGCAATTCAGGCCGCAAGAAAAAGTTTGATAGTGTTGCATGTTTTTGTGTTGTTGTAGCCTGTGTACACAGTTTGCTGCCGAGCAGGTGGGTTTACCTGTGGTTCCTCGCTGGCCATACGACACATTTCCTCTGGGTCGAGCTCCACGGGGTCATACCTCAACTTGGCCTGCAGCATAAATAAACAGAACTTGGTCACAACTGTCCTACATTGTAAACGTTCTCTTCAAGGGAAGGGAACCACATGCAAGATATGTAAGAATGATCATTTCTCTACTTTGTAGAAAATGATGGCCAGAAATGAACCTGTCAACTACCTCTTTAATCCAGGCTAGTGTTACATGCCCTTTAGAAGAGATTTTTATTTTTTTTTGGAATTCCTGATCAGCAATTGCTGATCCTTCAGATTGTCTCTTCAAAAGGCTCTCAAGCATAATAAATCACACTTGCTCCATAATAAAACAAATCATATTTACACCAAAAGAAAAACATCACATAAACAACTGAACAATGCATGTAGCTAGGCATTAGTATAAACCCGAATTACCTTAGCAACAGCCTTCAACCCCTGGCTACCCACTGGAAGGTAACTGTCTCTTTTTACCCACCTGCAAAAAGAATCTAACACTGATGACTATTCCGAAAAGGTTCACTGAAACAATGTACAAGAAACAATGTAGGCAAGACCCTACACTGAAACGATGTAGGCAAGACCCTACAGTGAAACAATGTAGGCAAGACCCTACACTGAAATAATGTAGGCAAGACCCTCACAATTAAACACCATTATTTTGTTTGATTTCATTTCATTGGTGTTTTACACCTTACTCAGGAACATTTCAGTTATACGACAGCGGCCAGCATTACGGTGGGAGGACACCAGGCAGAGCTCGGGAAACCAACGAACATCTGCAGGTTGGTGGCTGGTCTCAGTGACAGCATTGGTGATAGGTTATCACGCTAGCACACTTACACCCGCTCGCCCACAGAGGCCCACTGAGCACCACTGTGGACTACATAATACTAGGATTACGTACAGTGGAAACTGATGAAGTCTATGATGTGACAGAAGCTCTACTGGTTGGGATAAAATTATCACGGAGTCAATTACAAAACTATGTATGTATAATGAGCAATCGACAATCAAAACTGAAAATACGTAATATGTATCTTGATTCGCTTGTGCCAAGTTTTATTGAAACTGGACAAAAACACTAACAGTTTACTTGTGGCATTTTGAAAGAACATACGTGTATGCTGGATGAACGGACAGACAAACAATCAATCATTAGAATGGAAAATTCACGCTACAATTTATGTATCTTTATGTATTCTACACTTAAACAAAGTCCTGTTGAAATCACTCAAAAACCGAAGGAGGAGTAGCATTTGAAAGATATGTGTATGTTACCATATAGTGGATTTAACAGACAGACATATGGACAACCAATTATATAAATGTAAAATCGATACTACAAATTATGTGTCTTGATGTAGTATACACTTAAACAAAGTTTGGTTGAAATGGGACGAAAACTGTAGGAGGAGTAGCACTTTGAAAACGTTAACATATTCTGTATAAACTGACAGACCAACAGACAACCTATCATCGGAGGAGAAAATGGATACTACGAATTATGTATCCTGATGTAGTCAACACTTCAACGAAGTTTTGTTGAAATCTGATAAGAACCGTAAAAGGAGTAGCGTTTTGAATGATACATATGTTTTCAAATGTTAACCTATACTGGATAAACAGACAGACAGACAACCAATCATTGAAATGGAAAATAATATTCTACGAATTATGTATCGTGATATAGTCTACACTGAGATAAGTTTCCTTAAAATCGGAAAAAAATGCATGAGTAGCAGCACTTGAAGGATGTTAACCGATGCTGGACAGACAGAAGGATGGACGAACGGACGCCAGACAACTTGATACTACATAACCTCTTCTGGTCTTTGACCAGTAGAGGTAAAATCCCCGTCATGCCAGTTGACGAATAATTTGGCTGGGTCTTAAAACCAGTCACAAGAATGTTTCATTTAAATGACAGTCTGGTTTATGGGTGGAGGAAACCCGAGTGCCTAGAGTAAGCCACTGACCACTGATTTCCAATTACCAAAAAACACCTCTTCACAGTTAAACCAGGAACAAGCTAGTTAGTGCCCAGAGTCTCAATCCAAGGCTTTAGCGAACCAAGCAGGTGGGAGAAGTAAATGGTTTGTATCTGGGCACCAAAATACAAGGGACAACTATTGAGGTACTGGATCTTGCAATTTTATTCCTTGTCTACAGAGCAAACTGAGAGAAGTGAAGTCACCCACTTGAGACAGTCCATATGGGACGAGGCAGACGAGTGGTATTCCCCCTGCGAGTCTTTCTGGAAACCAATCTCCCTGGCTAAATCTATCCTGTGGAACGCAGCTCTGGCTTCAACAAATGGCCTGGGAATCAAAACCGTAACACTCAAAACAAAATCAGCATCAGAATAACAATTACATGAAGAGTTTGGTTTATATTTTGTTTATATTCAGAGTCACAAATAAATCTGCTCATGGTCCAAAAGGACTTACAATGAATATCGTGGACCTTTGCAAGCTGTCTGTCAATCAAGATAGAACATTCAACCAATCATAGTCAGTACTGTTGCAAGTAGGTCAACCGGATGTCCCACACTTTGGTTACAAATGTTCAATCTTTCTGTGACATCATGACCTCACAATCGCTTTCACCGGGACTGGAATGAAAAGTAATGTAGTCACGTAAAGGGGTGGTGGGACATTGAATGTGGTGGATTTATCCACTGTCAAAACACTGTAACAAAAGAATCATCCAAAACAAAATCTTCAACAATTCAATGAAAATTTGCCTGATATGAAGTGACAGTATTCCTTATGTGACATTGAAATGACAGTATTCCTTATGTGACATTCAAGTGACAGTATTCCTTATGTGACACTGAAGTGACAGTATTCCTTATGTGACATTGAAGTGACAGTATTCCTTATGTGACACTGAAGTGAAAGTATTCCTTATATGACATTGAAGTGACAGTACTCCTTATATGACATTGAAGTGACAGTATTCCTTATGTGACACTGAAGTGAAAGTATTCCTTATTTGACATTGAAGTGACAGTATTCCTTATATGACACTGAAGTGACAGTATTCCTTATGTGACACTGAAGTGACAGTATTCCTTATATGACACTGAAGTGACAGTATTCCTTATGTGACACTGAAGTGACAGTATTCCTTATTTGACATTGAAGTGACAGTATTCCTTATATGACATTGAAGTGACAGTTCCTTATGTGACATTGAAGTGACAGCATTCCTTATTTGACATTGAAGTGACAGTATTCTTTATATGACATTGAAGTGACAGTTCCTTATGTGACATTGAAGTGACAGCATTCCTTATGTGACACTGAAGTGACAGTATTCCTCATGTGACACTGAAGTGACAGTTCCTTATGTGACATTGAAGTGACAGCATTCCTTATGTGACACTGAAGTGACAGTATTCCTTACGTGACACTGAAGTGACAGTATTCCTTATGTGACACTGAAGTGACAGCATTCCTTATGTGACACTGAAGTGACAGTTCCTTATGTGACATTGAAGTGACAGTATTCCTTATGTGACACTGAAGTGACAGTATTCCTTATGTGACACTGAAGTGACAGTATTCCTTATGTGACACTGCGCAAGGCGATCAAGCCGGTATGATGTGAACAGACTTTGAAAAGGCAGGGTAATTGGTGGCTACATGTCAGCCATGGACCTAATGTGTTCTTTTATGAGGAAAAAAGAAGCATGTGTAGAAACTTCCGAAATCTTCAGAATGATTCTGTATGATGCTCCCATACTCGTAATACTCACAACAGTGAATTTAATCCACTTTAATATTTTCACAATTCTGGAAAGCAAGTGAGACTGTTTTGATCCTTACCATTTGGACGTGCTCAATGTTGATTTAGCCGTTAATAGCCCCAGTTTAACCAGCTAGAGCAGGTTACTGGAATGATTGCATTGGTCAAGCCCACTTGCTGGGGGGGGAGGGGGGGGGTAAAGACCACACTCGGTTATGAGCAAGGAGAAAACAAGAATTCTTGGTTAACAAACTATACTCACCTCAGTTCTAGACTCAACAATTTCCTGTCTCTGTTAAACATCACACAAACCACAAGTACATGACTTTTCTCTTGAAGTGGCATGTGTATATTTTAATGCCATCCGAATGTACCACAAAACTTACCAGTCAAAGAAATCTCCATTGTATGTGACAAATATGTGTGGTTTGACTTCCAGTATGTGATCGATGAAGCGCTGGATAAGGGCCATCTGAAACAAATGTATACAACTTTCAAGGAACACATGGATACTGCTTTATTTGGGATGAATCGTTCCCCTAATCAGTGATTCCGACAGGTTTTCACTGAAGTCATTTCCCAGGACCCACAAGTGGTCATTTGAGTGGGTCCCAGGGAAAATGAGAGGGTCCCCAAGAAAAAGATGCATTCTTTGTTGACAAATTGTCCAACTAAACTCATGCCTGATGTTAATCATTATACAGATTGGTGATGAATACAATGTCTTTTCTGCACAAGACAATGTGCTGACAGTAAGAAAATCAATATGACACTTAGGGCCGTTTATATCCAGAAAAATTTAGGTTTTGTTCCCAAACTGTAAAGGATCATAGTGACTGAATAAATATTCTCATTGCAGCTAGCTGGACTAACAACATGTTAGATCACAATTTTATTTTCAGGGTGATTTTTTTTCGCCAGGATTTGTCATTTGTCACTGCGTCAAAATAGTTTGAAAGATTTTGGGGGGGGGGGGGTAGCAATAAGATCTCAAAATCACCTGCTGGATATTAGCAGGTGAGTGGTCCCCTGTTGATAGACTCACTTTCAAATTATGCCATTTTGGCAACGTAAAAACATTTTCAAATATGCACAGAATGTACATAAGTATAAGACAAAATGTAAAAACAGCAAGTACAAAATGTTTCACGTGATTATAGCACAACAACACATGGAGCTATAAGTGTAGGATATACACGTAAAGGACAGAGCGGAAGGCCTGGTCATGCCTACAGTAATGACCTGAACACATCACAGAAACCTACCTCATCTGGCTCATTGAATATAATGAAGGGTCCCTCAAACTCTGGCCTGGGTGTGTACTCAAAATCTTCCACATCTTCTGACACTATCTCTCGGTTTGTGATCAAATAACCCTGAAGAATACAGACAAAACAGCTGGATGTTCAACTGAAATGAACGATGCTTTTTTATAAGCCCACACAGTTTAATGTCTACTGCCTTTAATGGCTGACTCAGAATTAAGAACGCCACTGCTGCAGCTGTCCTTGTCTGGGCTGCAGCAGTATGTCGGGAGGTTTTGCAGGTACCTGACAACAGTGCGTTGTCTCACTGTGTCAGCATGCAGAATGCTAGTCTTCCTAAACCTGACCACTGTCGTATCAATCCTTCCACCATGAGGCTGGCCACCGTCGTATAAGTGAAATTTTCCTTGTATGGTGTCAAACACCGATCAAAAAAACCACATAAATTTGCTCACCTGGGCATCTATCATGTATGATATCATCATAATTTGATCCGTCTGCGCGTCAGGGAATTTCAGCGGTAGTTTTGTTGTTTCTATGTCAAAGGCCAGCACCACTGGATCCTGTGAAAGATGATACTTTAGAGTACACAAAGAACAATATGTGTTGCAAACATCGGACTTGTCAACAAAAAGAAAGAGAAATTATGCACAACTGGCAGCTAGAAATATCTTACAAGTTCAAACAGAAGTGCCTTAGTTTCAGGTGTCGTTCAACATGTACAGTGTATCCTCACAGCACAGGTCAACAAACTTTTCCGCTATGATTTGAAATATTTATAACATCAGTGTGCCTGAAGAATTCTGATTGGTTGTTTACCGGCCTGTCCACGAGGTCGTCTCTACGCCGAATCTCCGGGGCTCCCACGCCGCGACCTTTGACCGAGTACCACAAACCCACATGTATCTTCAGGTCTATCGACACACGTATGTGATACGGAACATCATACTCCCTGAAGTGTCCGAGAACCAATATAATCTGTCATCAATATCATTCATAAACCATTACTTTTGCTAGATACTATGTTTTCAACTTAAGATATTGACTGCTCATTGGCCGTTCACCGTTCACTAAATCTTGAAGCTAGATGTATAATTATCATTTTTTTTAAATTCCTTGAATCTGTAACAAACTTTTAAATTAAGGTAAAATCAAATGTTCCAGTGCATTTTTGGCCGTACAGGCCTGCACAAAATTGAGGTATCCGACATGACATGTCGTCCCTGACTAATATGGCTGATTCACGGAGTTTTATTAATCAGAAAACAGTGTTTTGAGGTAACTTCGGAAGGTAAAATGACTGTACACTACCTGACTTCAATAATGTTGTCCATCTGGTCCGAAATCCTCTTGGACACGCCTCCTGCGTTCTCACCTGTTAAGTGACTGAAACAGAAAAACCAATTCAGATTCTGTGAATCACATCTAGGCCATCCTTAAAAGGTTCTTTGTTGGGAGTAACCCAACCAGATTAGGAAAAACAGTGTCAGTTGGTAGGTTTTCTGTTTCATTCTGACCATTAGGACAACAGGGATCAATAGAAGGTCGGTCGGCTTACCCAAGAAACATATTTTTAATGATGGTCCTACAGGTATCAGACAAAACACTTGAGTCCACAAATCTCTTCTAGACGTTAATACCTTGTCAACATGGCTGTGTATGATTCGGCTGATTTCTCTCGCTCCTTGTTCTTCCTGACAGCAGGTAGGATATCCCTCCTCACCTTCATAAGCTCATCAACGCTGAAGAATGAGAGCTTCAGGTAGTTTCTTTTCAGTCCCACCAGGTGATTGGCCTACGAAAGCACATTCAAACACAACATAACAAACTGTCTCCTTATATTACAGTCAAACACGATTTCAAACTTTATACCAGATCTAGAATTTCTTTGGGCACATTTTGCACTTTAGCTAGAGCAAATGAGGTTACAAGTACCAGATCTTTCTGTCCAGAATCTCTAATTTAACCAGAACAATCAGATCTAGAGCTAGTTCGACCACAGTCTCTATTATAACAGTAACAAACACGGTTACCAGATCTAAATCTTCTTTAGCCACTGTCTCCACTTTAGCCAGTTTTCCGGAGAACTTCTTGGTAAGGAAAGAGGCAACTTCTCTTTCACAGTCCTTCTTTGTGGCCACATAGAAATAAGGCTTAAATGGAAGTGAGACCTGTTAATGGAAAACAAAAACAAAAAGCAAAATAGTAGAATTATAAACCAGCAACATAATCAGTGAGAAATATTTATTTTTTGGTTTGGTAGTGTTAAGTGGACTACAAAATTGGATACAATATTGTGGGGTTAATTACACAATCTTGTGTTTACTGGTGTTTAAGTATATAAGGTGTTTAAACATCACGTGTGCAAGTCACACAGAAAAAACTTTTTTAAGTGCGTGTATCAGCTTCCAAGAGGTCATTGGTTTTACGCAGGGCAATCCAGTTTTTCCACCAATATAATTGACTCTCACTGTTTATGTGAATAACTCTCAATTACAGCAATCAGCGGGTTTTCCAGCCACTTTCTCGTGGTAACCACAACAAGAAATACTGGTGACGAAAAATATAGAGTTTTCTGATTTGTTCAAACTGAGTTTCTAAAAAGTGGCTGGAAAAAAACCTTAGCAATATACATCAATCAGCATAAATGTAACAAAGCACAGATAAACACACAAAACTGATTACCTTGAACCTTCCACCATCATCTTCTATAAAGTAAAAATCCACAGCACTGATAAGTCTTTTATCCTCATCCAGGATGTCAGCCTTGAAGGAAATAGAACAAAACTTTAACTTTCACAATGGTGAAAAAAAAAATATAAGCACAAAGTTGTTACTGAAGCACTAGTTTAATCATAAATTATGCACACAAGGATATCATGCTTTGATACAGGGAATGGCTACAGCACCTCATCATTAAAAATTTCTTTGCTTGCTTGAACCTATCAGACAAACTATTGTAGGTCACTAGGAAATTCTTCTTTCTTTATGACAGGGATTCTGATCTTTTTTTAAGACAGGGATTTTGAAGAAATAAATTAATTCAATTTTTATTTAATTAGATAGGACTCTTTTTTGGAGGGTTAGTTATGTTGCATATATTTAAAGATGACCCTAACATGCAGGTTGCTGTTGCAGTTACAATAACTGCAATGCCACTAGTCCTTGCTGACAGACTTCCAGCATTTCCCTACAACTGAGGATAGTCTGACCAGACAAACAGCGGCCAGCATTGTGGTGGGAAAAAAGCGGGTAAAGTCTGGGTAAACCTGAATCCATGCAGAGGTTGCTAGAGGATCAGTGAGAAAGGCAGCATGAGCTGGGCTTGAAGTCAAGAGTGATCGCATTGGTGAAAGGCACCTGGATCATTACGCTGGTGATGCCTTGAGTTTTTCTTTATTATTATTACCCAAACAGTTTTGCAAAACATGTCACACTGCCCATTAGTGCGATAAAATCCTCAATGACTTACAGCATGCATGTTTATCAGCCATCCTGTCCTCTCCTGGGGATCAGTGTAGCGGTCAAACCCAAACCGACTATCAACCTGATCAGTCTGCATTGACCGCTGCAAGCGCTTGTCACTGGCATCCTCCTTCCTGCAATAAGTATAAAAGCAAAGGTTCAACAAATCACCCTCCAATTTTCATGTAACTTCCACTTTCTCACCTAAGAACTTCTTCCTTCCCCAAATTTCAAGTGCAATGTACACACAAATGATATTTCTATAAATACTTATATACACGTGTGGTACAGATTCATTGAATGTTATTCCCTTTCAGAACAAAAGCTTTTGTCAATTCAAATGGCTTTGCCCTGTAATGGTCAAGCTTCAGTGTAAACAGAAATGACCAAACTTTGTCAACTTCATATAAAACCCTTTCTCCTAACATTTTTGGGAGGGGGGGGAGGGGGTGATGTAACCTCATCCTTAAGATTTTTTTCATTTCTAAGGAGTCAGCCTTAGGAGATCGGAGTGTCCAGAGAAAACCACCACCCCTCACCAGGTACCTGACCTCCAGACTTCAAGATGCAACAGCACCAGCAAAACCTGAATATGAGCATGGGACCTCACTGGTCACAGCTCTGACACAGAAACACCACACAAAATTTAACTATCTGCATCAGTGAGGGTGCTATATTAAATCATGGACATTACAACGAAACAGCATGCCTGTCTGGAAAGCAAACAAGAAATGACTGGTAAAGCTCTGTTTTGTATTGAAAGTGTTCATGCCCTGAAACCAATTTTTGATGTGTAGCACATAATACTGAATTACAATAAATGAATTTTTAACAGATTAGTTGTGATCAGTTTGACTGATTAACTTATTTGATTGATGCTTTTTATGTCATATTCAAAAATATTTCAACTAATATTACGGTGTGAGTAAACTGGGCAGAACCCAGGGGAAACCCACAAACATCCGCAGGTTGCTGGCAGACCTTCCCAGTTACTGCCGGAGAGGAAGCCAGCATGAGCTGGACTTGAGTTCACAGCGTCCTTCCCAGTTACAATGAGCAATTTGACAGTTAACAGCAGCAAAATAAATATTCCAGTTTAGGTTTTCATTCTAGGGGTTCATGGTATATATTTTTTTATTAATCAATAAACAACACATTATGTTATTACTCCCATTTTTTAATGTCTGTTACGTCTGCATGTCTTTGCTGAGCAAAGCCAAACGCGACAGCAATTCTGGAAAAAAAAATGTCATGCTGATGTTCCGTCCTTCATAACCTGCTATGTGGTACATCTGCGGCGCTCGTTGTTAACGTGCCATCTAGACAAGACCTGTGTGCATGTACTGATGTAGCGCTCTGTATGCCGGCTTAATCAGCATAAGTAAAAAATCAGTCCAGAGATTCACTGTCACTGCGTGTGTTGAAGCCTTTAACTTACCCTTCTGCTGTTTCCCGTTCACCTTTGTATTTTCCGCTGTTCTGAAGCACCATGATGTTTCGTTTTAAATAAAATCACACAAACATGACGATCATAGCTAAATGTGTTTCACGCAAGTTAGGCCTATTCATTGATAGTTACGTCTTTCTGATTTTGCTATTTGGCGCGAATTTTTTCACTGAGGTTATAAAACCTAAAACTAGAAAAGTAATGGAAATTTTAAAATCTTATTTGAAAAATAAAAATAAAAAATGTAAACTGTTTACAAAAAATATTAGCAAAATTCCCGTAAGAGTTTCTTTTTACCTTTTGTCTTAATTATATCCCGTAAATGATTTTGTCCCCTCGTTCTCTCGGTCTAAAAATGGGTTTGAGTTTTTAACTAATAACATTTGGAACAGCCCTAACCTTAATTTATTTGCTTTACCCAATCATTGAAACGTCATTGGTTTGGAATGAAGATTTCTTTGGTATTGAATTAAGATAAAACCTCTGACAAATTAACATAGTAAATCTATAGAATAAACATCCAAAGCGGAAAAAAATACAAACCTGAAACAGATACAGAAAACCCAGGTTATGCCAACTAAGTCAGTTTAAATTTTGCAACGCACACGGTGTATCTGTGCTCGGCCGAAAATGTCAGCATTGCTTCAAACAGCGATTAATCAACTTTCAAGGTGAGTAATCTTAACTGATCACCGTCAGGTTTTATGATTGTTAGGTGTTTGTCAAATATTAAGCCCTGTTTAAATTCTTTGCATTGTGATTTCTGTGCTGACACATGTGGTAGCTAGGGCCATGGTATTACAACAACAACAATCATGTTACTTAGGGAAGCGTTTATATCCATTAGGCCAAGGTTAATTAAATCATAGCGCATAGGAATGTTACTTGTTGTTGTAAAGACAAGATTGATGCCTTTGTAAGTTGCTGACCCACGTCTGAGATGTTAATTGTGAAAATTAGATTTTTCAGTGAGTTTGTCGATTCATCATTTCGGGAGTCTAGCCGAAGGTTCGTTGAGATAAAGTGGGGTCTCGCGCAAAATAAAGTGGCTAAAAGACGTGATTTTACAGTAGTATGTAAGATCACTCTTGAACAGTGAGACCCAACTATGCAGGATGTACGTAACCATTCAGTTTAGCACCTACCGTGAAATCACGCCTTGCTACGTTTCTATTTGCCAGAGTGCCACCTTGTCTTGTCCACACCAGTGTGACCTCATGAAACTCCTGAAATGCCAGTTTGGCTTATTGACATCGCTCTACCACATGACAACATCCTCTGCTTAACAAATTCCCTTGTTGTGTGTCCCCAACAAAAGTATAGACTTGCAGAAATGAGGTGGACAAGCTTCTAAGGCATGAAGATTAGCCTGTGAGATTGTAGTAAGTGCTCCCGAGCTATTCTCCTGACTGTGGGGCCATGATGACAATCAGCTATCAATGAACTCGTGTGGCTGTTTGCACACTCTAATGTTTTTTGAACACCATTTGTCTTCTACCAGGTTGACATGCATATCAATGCGTCATCATTGGGAAAATTCATCAGTAACTTGCTAAAGAATGGTGGTTTACACCAAGCCCCCCAGTTTCCTTTACCCATAAAACAGACCCTCATTGCATAAGTGGAAAATACATGAGTATAGTACTAAGCCAAATTTAGACAGATGTATGTAATTCTGTTAAAATTGTTTTCACAGGTTGAGGTTGACAGGATTTTGTGCCCCCCCAGTTTCCTTTACCCATAAAACAGACCCTCATTGCATAAGTGGAAAATACATGAGTATAGTACTAAGCCAAATTTAGACAGATGTATGTAATTCTGTTAAAATTGTTTTCACAGGTTGAGGTTGACAGGATTTTGTGCCCAAGGTGTTCGAAATGTTCACACAAACTGTGGACCTTTGTCTTTTCAAGCATCAGCGGTTCTGTGGTAACACTATTTTGCTATTTGTTATAGTAGCATATTTCTCTATATCCTCAATTAAAAGGCTTCTTCTATGTTCATTTTTTTGTCTTCCCTGTATTTAATGAATGATTGGCTGTATTTTAGCGAGTTTGTGGAAAACCTTGTATTGAACTTAAAAATATTTAAGGGGGTTTTCGTGGCCAAGGGCAGTTAACATGCCAGTGCAGCGTAATGACCCAGGTGTCTCTCACCAATGCGGTCGCTCAGAGTTCAGTTCCAGCTTACGCTGCTTTCCGTGAGTAAGGCATTAAACACCAATAAAATAAATAAAAATATTAACGAACATCTTGAAAATTTTCAGGTCCTCTCCTATGAAAAAGAAGAAGAAAGTGGATCCTCAAATTCTTATTGCTAAAGAACAGAAAAGGAAGAGGAGAATTGAAAAACAGATAAGACGTCTGGAGAGGTTTTCAAGGAAGTTGAAACCCGTTGATGAAATAAGTGGAGATATCAAGTTGCGAAAGGAATTAGGGTATGTTGTTTTTCTGAAATCTTTTGTAATGTCAGAGGAATTAATTTTTAGTTGCAAAATAGAAGACACAGGAGCATGCATCAATTATGTTCAGAGCCCACTGAAAGACACTGTTGCAAATCTTAAAGGAAAAATTCCAAATGGTTCAATAAATTGTTGAATCATATTAAGGGATATACACTTTTAGTATTACATGTAAGTCTTCTTCTAGTGTGTTAAGGATCTAGACCAGTACATAAGTCAAAGGTCTGCATGGATTGTGGTCTCCTCTGGACTGACTAAGTATTTATGGAACCAGCAGGTTTCTCAGTTTCATACCTGATGAAGCATGATTGGTTTCCCATGGCGCTTAATGGTTTACTCAACACATAAACCGATCCACCAATATTTAAATATTAGAGACTTAAAGATAGATGCACTATTAAGGCATTTGTAAGAATTACGTGTTAACGACTTTCTGCCTACTCTGTGAATTGTGTGGTATTTATTTACTGTATTGGGACAAATAGAAATCTCATTTGCTCTTGTCAGTGAGCAGGCTAGGGTCTTCAGCAAGTGGTTAACTCAGCTTTGGACAAGGACTCTTTGAGACTCCGTAGTTCCACATGATATCTGGGGCCTAGATGATGGTCACCATTCTGTGTTACGTGTATTAACTATTTATGATCACTTGCCCTTCATTAACCCAGTCAGTGACAAAGGAGGTAGTTGGTTTGAATGCTGCTTTTAGTGATTTAGTTTGGACTTAATGTAGCAAAACATGACAGGTGCTACTACAGTTTCACTATAGGTCTATTCATTCCCTTCCCCCCTATAAAAAGATATACCTAAGCATGTCAGACTGTAGAATTGATGCTGACTGGCCAACTGTGAAGATGGCACATGCTGAGTTAAAGCCTCTTTACCTTGGTCGTATTTGAATGAACACCAGAGTACTTTACAATACTTAAAATATAGCATTGCCTAGCGTAATAAATTAGATGTATGCTACCTATACAAGGTTTAACAGATCCATTTGAAAATCCATGGGTATTTTCCTATCCGTATTTAGATGCTGCCTAGCCTTTAAAATCTGTATGTTCCTCAATCGGCAATGATCAGCCAAGAGGATCGAATGTCGCAGGGGTTTTAAAACGCTTGTGTTAGGGGCATATATGCTGTCGTAGACCATTGCTTCGGTCAAAAGTTCTCGCAAAAACACCATGTTTAGTAAGCTTTGAAGAGAATTCGGAAATTTGTATGATGTGGAGTTTTTCAATGCAGGATTCACCCTGTTACTTGCGATGGCTCAAAGACCAAAAATTCCCAGGTTGCCAAGAATTTATGATAAGCAAAAATGTCTAGCAGTCGGCAAGTATTTAATAAGGGGGCCACTGTTGAAAACAAGCGATGTGAGCTTAATGGAAGGGTTTTAATACCCCTACACTGTGCGATCCCCTCAGCTTATCATTACTGGTTGAAGAACACACAGGTTTTAAAGGCTAGGCAGCGTCTAAATACGGATAGGAAAATACCCATGGTTTTGAGAAGGGACCTCTGCTAGACATTCTGTCGTTAGCATACAACGTCTAATTCATTTAAATTTAGATCGCGTAAAAGAGAAAGGCCTGTGTTGATGTTTGAGGAAAGTGAACGACGTGCCTTACTGCTGAAGGACTGGACCCGCTACAAGTATCAGCAGTATGGGGAGGAGTGTGAAGCCATCAGCAGGCTGATTCTGAGTCAGGAGAAGGCGTTAGAGGAGCTGTATAAGGAATCAGAGGAGCTGTATCAGCAGGCCATTCAGGTGAGTGGGGAGGTGGGAAGCTGTGTGGGACGGGGTGTGAAGCCATCAGCAGGCTGATTCTGAGTCAGGAGAAGGCATTAGAGGAGCTGTATAAGGAATCAGAGGAGCTGTATCAGCAGGCCATTCAGGTGAGTGGGGAGGTGGGGAGCTGTGTGGGACGGGGTGTGAAGCCATCAGCAGGCTGATTCTGAGTCAGGAGAAGGCGTTAGAGGAGCTGCATAAGGAATCAGAGGAGCTGTATCAGCAGGCCATTCAGGTGAGTGGGGAGGTGGGGAGGGGTGTGGGTAGTTGTGTGAGGAGGGATGTGAAGCCATCAGTAGGCTGATTCTGAGTCAGGAGAAGGCGTTAGAGGAGCTGCATAAGGAATCAGAGGAGCTGTATCAGCAGGCCATTCAGGTGAGTGGGGAGGTGGGGAGGGGTGTGGGAAGGGGCGTGAAGCCATCAGCAGGCTGATTCTGAGTCAGGAGAAGGCGTTAGAGGAGCTGCATAAGGAATCAGAGGAGCTGTATCAGCAGGCCATTCAGGTGAGTGGGGAGGTGGGGAGGGGTGTGGGTAGTTGTGTGAGGAGGGATGTGAAGCCATCAGTAGGCTGATTCTGAGTCAGGAGAAGGCGTTAGAGGAGCTGCATAAGGAATCAGAGGAGCTGTATCAGCAGGCCATTCAGGTGAGTGGGGAGGTGGGGAGGGGTGTGGGTAGTTGTGTGAGGAGGGATGTGAAGCCATCAGTAGGCTGATTCTGAGTCAGGAGAAGGCGTTAGAGGAGCTGTATAAGGAATCAGAGGAGCTGTATCAGCAGGCCATTCAGGTGAGTGGGGAGGTGGGGAGGGGTGTGGGTAGTTGTGTGAGGAGGGATGTGAAGCCATCAGTAGGCTGATTCTGAGTCAGGAGAAGGCATTAGAGGAGCTGTATAAGGAATCAGAGGAGCTGTATCAGCAGGCCATTCAGGTGAGTGGGGAGGTGGGGAGCTGTGTGGGACGGGGTGTGAAGCCATCAGCAGGCTGATTCTGAGTCAGGAGAAGGCGTTAGAGGAGCTGCATAAGGAATCAGAGGAGCTGTATCAGCAGGCCATTCAGGTGAGTGGGGAGGTGGGGAGGGGTGTGGGTAGTTGTGTGAGGAGGGATGTGAAGCCATCAGCAGGCTGATTCTGAGTCAGGAGAAGGCGTTAGAGGAGCTGTATAAGGAATCAGAGGAGCTGTATCAGCAGGCCATTCAGGTGAGTGTCGAGTCTTGGGACCGAAAGAAACCATCTTTACAGGCCTGGCGTCAGTGTTAGGTAGGAGAGTTGTGGAACCAGTATTTGCTGGTCAGTGACCTCATTACATATACAGGCACCATAGTTGAATTACCTCATATCTTTGCTCATAAATCCAACTGTCATCGTACAAGCAAAATAATTTTGATTACAGGTTATGGATCGAATCAGATAACGTTATTGTTGTTGGTTTTCTCTGTTTATTGATTTTTTTCACTCCGTTGATGGCAGATTGATGATAACCTGATACCGTTCGAGTGTGATGGCCCAGTTGCAACATCCCCTATAGAGGATTACAAGTCCCCAGATGGCGAGTACAAGGATACCACCAAAAAGTACTGACCCTCTGATGCAGTGTGTCCTGGGATCCCGAGCAGGATGAACACAAGATCAGATGATGATAGACTGTTTACGTGCGTGAACTGATGATCATTATACAGAGTTCATTTACACACAAACTGATCATCAACAGTTGATCCCTTTACTGAGAATCTGGTGATAAACAGTTTACATAGGATCAAACACCAACTGATCAAGTGGGTCCTACGTTAATGGAGAATGGCTAACGGTGGATTTGATCATTACACCACGGGCGAAAATCAGGACAGGCTGTTTACACGTGAGAGGAGTTGACACTCAGACTTAGCATGACCAGTTGATCTTGTGATTAAGGCAAGACCATTTAAACAGGAACTCATCATGTAATACAGTGAATGCTTGTGATCGTAATAGGCTGTTCACATTGGAACATAGTGTGTCAGGGTATATTCAATAACAATGGACAGTTTATACTAGTACTGTTCATATCATGCTATGTATTCTGTTAAAACATAACACACTTTACACAGAAGCTGATAGTGATTGATGCCATACATGTAGCATGAACTGGTTATCAGATGCAATACATGTATGTCCTGTGACCAAACTACACAAATAACACATCTGTTTATGGTTTACTCCGATCACAGACTGATCATGAATCAGGACAGTGTTGCTTAAGACATTTCGTGTAAACAATATCTGTGTATTTTATATAGAATGTTTTTACACTGTATGTGTATTGCATTTGTTTGTGTTTTATGAGGGCTTTATCCTGTGCTTGGTGACCAAGGGGATCAGCATGCTAGTGCAACATAATGACTCAGGTGCCTCTCAAAAGTGTGATTGCTGTGAGTTCAAGCCCTGCTCACGCTGGCTTCCTCGCCGGATGTATGTGGTTGCCTGGTTTCTCTAACCATTGTTACAATGGTCATTGCGAGCAACCATATATGATGACCCTGCCAGAATGAATCCGTGCTAATAGTCCAGAGCAAACAGTTTTCTTGAATCCATCTCTTGCTGACTGGGGCTTTAACTGAGAAGCTTCTTGAGATACCTGCTGAAGAATGCTGGGGTGTTCCTTGTAATTTCCCCAACTATATGACTGACAGACATAGTACTACGGGAAAATTCCTGAATTCCCAGTATTATGCGAAACTGCCATCAAATAAATGGTCTGATTTATATGTGGTGAATGGAATGTTCTCAAACAACAGTGACTTCATTTTTTTTTTTTAATTTCTTTTTTCTTTTTTCTTACTATTTAGATTGATATACCACTACCAGAAATGATTGTATGTAAGGCTAAGTAAATGTTTAATTGAGTGACTTTGTTATTATAATTCAGGCAAAACCATTGAGAAAACAGTAAGGACAAAGCCTGATCAGTGAGAAAGGCCACACCCAGTTGGGGTGCTCTGATAATACAACCATAGCCACAGTTACATTGCAATGATATGACAGTGAAATCCAGGGTAGAAAGGATAATATTACATGTGCACATGCGGCAATGGCAACAGTTTCTGAAGAAGATTCATTATTTCATGGAACTTGCTGAAAAGACTTTCCGCTGATTTGTAATTAGTTTCTACGAACTTTGTTGCATTCATAGCTACCATGCATGAGAGGGCCTGTCAATGTATTTGGGATTCTTTTGCCTACAGATCTGAAGACCACTTGGCTTTATGCAATTTACTCGCAGCCGTTTTGTCCACCCATGAATAAGACTTAAGCCATATAAATGAAACGTTCTTGAATATGATGTTGTGAATCGCTATCAAGTAAATAAACAAAATTTACAGACAAATGACACATCAGTCCATTTGACTTTCCCTAATTTTCTAACAACGAAAAACAATTTTCATGCCCGATGATGTTATGGGCACTCGAGAATCATTACAATATCTGAATCTCACTTCACTCTTCTGCTTAGGTCTGGGTTGGTGTTTGTAGGTAAATATCTCTGATCATTTATTCGTTTATATGGCTGGGCGTTAAATTCAATAACATTTCTGTCATATCATGATCTTTCCTCCTTGTAGAAGCATGACCCATTTATATAGTGCTGCCTCGCTGGAATGCCATACCGAAGACACCATATATTTTTAGGAATAAAAGGTTATTTATTCCACATAGCGATTCGATACCGACACTAACACGCCACTCGGAGAACTCTAATAGTAATGAGTCAACTCTATCTGCTTTACATCATTTGATACATGAAAAGATGCTGCATAGACAGTAAAACCGGAGCAGTGACGACAGTGTGGTAGTTGACAAATAGTTCCACGTGCTACTGGTGAAATACGGCTGCTGTCAGTGTAACTCAGTTAGGGTTTTGTTCTAACCATTCATATAAATCTGTATCAACAATGCAGCAAGTAGTCTTTGGGTTCGCTGTGATCTAGAACGCTCGGTTGTTTATGACAATGTCACATTACACCACACGTAACAGGGCTAATAAAGTGGCAGGGACAAGCCTATAACACATCGGACGGAGACTGGGGAATAATCTCCTGCATTAAACTATTGAACTACATTTTTTATGTTATGAAACTATTTATGGGAACTGAAACACATTCGTGTTATCTCAAGTATGCTACTAAATGTTTGACCTCAGCAGTGCTATTGACTGGGAGAACCGCTTCATAGGGGTTAGGCAAGGTGTCTTCATACTTCCTGTCCTGTATTATTATTCATGACATTAAGTCGGAAGAGTTCATCCACATCCCTGTCATACGCGTCGGAGAAACTAACTACAACCGATTTATTACACCAGATGGCATTATGTCAGTGAAATGTATAATGTTTCTTACACTGCTTAGATAACTCATTCCGACAGGTATATACATTTTGCATATGTGGAATGCCTCTTGACACCTAGGTGTTAAAGGTGGTCACCTTCACGATAACGGTAATGTAGATCTAGGCCTGTAGAAACATATATCTATATTTGAACAATTTCCTCCCAAATGCACCAAAATAATAACACATATATGTATTGAGGACTGTATTTTATTGTGTTGTTACACATGCATTTTTATCCTGAAGTCATGTACTGAGGATGGTGTGGATTTATGAAGTCCACGACTAGGCCTATAAATAAACATGTAACCCGTTCTAGGCAGATATAACCGGCGGTCTCTTGCCTCGGTGAGGGTAAATATTTGTTAGCATAGTGCCATATATGATTCAAGAGTGAACAGGCCTACGTTGTCTTCTGATTTACGTAAGAAGATTTGAACTCGCCTTCGGCTGATAGAATTTTATAGATAGACCTACGACTATTTCTAGGACTCGAGCGAATAATTGTTTTGATATAGGCAAGATGTTTTCTATACCATATACATGTATATAGATACGACTTTGTAGGGGAAACGCGGTTTTAAGAATGGCTGATTTAAAATTATGAAACGTTGATGGAATTGCTGAAGGAGGCCTTATCCTGAACGTTCGCGCCACGATTTTACGGAGTGAGTATTACAGGAGTATGGTACGTGTAGCACTTTCCCTGGATACATCTTTAACAGATTTCAGATCACTGCTTTTCTGTTCATTTTCTACATCCAATAGATGCATGTATAAAGTTTCCAATACAGTCTGTCGAGTATACTTTATAGGGACAATCAATCATCACCTGTGACCCAGTGCATACCTAACTCTGGTTCATATGGGCTAAGTTTGTGCTGTTTTGGTGGACTTGAAAGGGATTTCCACAAGTTTCGGGTAGGAACAGCTGCAATTTGCATTAGAAATGGCGCTGTCGCCATCCAGTGACGCGCAATTCAACGTCTGAACAATCTTGGACTAGGAACTTTGAACTACACAAACCGTTACAGTTAGACTCTTTCATTTGTAGGCTAACAATTCATTAACTCCTTGTTTAGGCACACTGTCAGAGCGGAGATATCATCGATTCCAGTAATGGGAAACAATAAGGCGTTTAACTGGATAAGCCCGCTTTGAATCCAGGTCTGACCAATCAAATGCAGGGTCGTGCTATTCAAATTTGAAAATCAAAGTGTATGTTACCTGATTTTTCATGGGATCTCCTTATAAAAGGAACGAGGTTGGGGCCAATTCCACAAATCAGTTTTGAACTTAAGCAAAACTTTTAATATTTAAATAAAATTAAATTTTCTTGAAATTTTAAATAAAGTCATGAATAGTGCATGTATATAATGCCGAAAGACACAGATTTCAAAACCATGCACTAAGTATCTGATAAGCTGTAAAATTGATTTTAAAGGTTTTGACTTAATTCAAAAATTGCTTTGTAGAGTTGGCCCCTGGTTATGGTCATTGTCTCAGTGCGGTCGATCCTGTATATTGTAGGATGGGTTTGTCACCGCGACTTTGCAAATTTTAAGTGCAGACCATCGGAAGTACAAGGTTTTCATAACCTTGCCCATGTACCGTAGAAAAAACATACCAGAAAGTGGGGCACATTAGTTGAACAAGGTTGTCTATTAAGTATACATTAGAGATGCTAAGGTTAAAAACTAAAACTGTCAAAAGTTATCCAATATCTTAAGCCTGTAAGCGTCCGTTAAACTTAAATGATTGCATGGAGCTGATCCCAGTCGCAGATGGACATGCGGTTTGAATGTATATAACGACTAGGGTGCAACTCCATTTGAATGGCTTCGTTAATTCGCACACACAATCGCTTAGAATCCGACGCAACAGCCTGGTTAAGCTGAGATGGGTCTTAAGTTTGCGTGTATGCCAAGCTTTAAAACCTGTATATCTGCAGATTTTGATGTCCGCTCTATATACTCGGATTATGTACGTCTGATGAGAAACCTTTCCCGCCTGAAGTAATTCAGGCCATAACTACGTAGACTATGGTTTATCTCCGCCTTTGTTGTGACGGCGAGTCATGCACAAAGCGGTAAGGTAGTCTTCATGTATTACAAGACAGCAGGTTAGCGCACCAGCACGGCGCAACGCTCCAGGTGCCTTTTCACCAATGCGGCTGCTATGAGGTCAAGTCCAGCACATGCTGGCGTATTCTTCAGCCGTACGTGGGAAGATCCGTCGGTAACCAGCGGATAAAAGTGGGTTCCCCCGGGCTCTGCCCGGTTTCCTCCTACCATATAATACTAGCTGCCGTCGTATAAGTGAAATATTCTTTAGTGCGATGTAAAACACCAATCAAATAAATCAATAAATACAATAGAGCGACGGTCAATCCGGATTGAACTCGAGAATCGCATTTCGGGAGGAAATATACTCAGTTACATGTGTCATCACGCTACCGTCAGTGCCCTGGTTCGTCTCGCTCTGCTACTAAAGTATTTTACTGCACTGCTGTCATCACTGCCGTGGTAGACAGGGTAAAGACACTGGTGATCCCGGAAGTCCAGGAACCGCGTACACGAAACCCCTATTGTGTTACATACACGTAACAATGATGTAACTATAGTGAATCTAGGCTTCATAACAGATATACGTGCACCAATAATGGCAATTTCATTTCCCAAAACAATCTTCCGCAACACCTAAAAACCTTCAACCGGAAAAAAGCTGGAGAAAGACATGTAAACAGTTCTTGTTCAGGGTGTAAACGGTGTGCTGTGTTAGTTTATAATTTATCGCTTATCAAAAATATATTTCTCAAGTGCATTATATTGAATTGAATTTGTCTATATTCACCAGTGTCTTGAATACAATTTCAAATCAGTAGGCACATGATATGGGTTTACAAACTGAAACATGTTAGCATTATTGCCGGTATGAATGCATGTCTGGCGGGAATACAGCTGCAAAAGAGTTTGTTTTATCCCATTATCCCAATAATTGTCACTCTGTATACGTTCAAGGTGGAGATTTTAACCAACGCGACGTATAGACACACCTTAGCCCGGGGTTAAGAGGAATTAGACTTTTGGCCTTTCTTCGCTACGGTAGTTACGAGATGGCAAAGTTAAGACAGCGGCGTGCAAGTGGTCATAGGTCCACAAAGCATCATTAATGGAATATAGACGACAGCCTTTGTAACTTTGGCTGGATGGTAACCCCCAGCCGGTTAATGTTAAGGGAAGGTGTACAAGTTCAACTGAGTTGCAAATGCTATAAAGCTAATCAGGTGTTTACTAGTGTGCATAATATATGTCGTAAAGTGAATTACATCCATGCTGTCTTGGTCAGTGTTTTCGTGTTTTGAATTTCATTTTTTTGTTTCTTTTTTCTTTTTTTTTTTTTGTGGAATCAAGGCTATATGCACTTAAATGACCAAATTCCCCCCTTTTCAGACATACGCCTTGTCTTGTTGGTTTAACCCGGGTAAACGGCTAAAGGAATGTGCGTTGCAAATGAAACAATGCTTGGACTTTAGCAGGTCAACATTGTCCCCACTAGATGGCGCCCCGCTCGACAATAGCAGCGTTATCGATCCATTTCCCACACGATGACAACACTCCACTCATGGGTTTGGGAAATATCTCCAGTATGTAGCGTTTTCGGCCTTCGTTTCGCCAGCGTGTTAGCTTGACTCCTTATCTTGTGGTCACATACTGGTTGCTTATAGAGTGGTACGTACTACAGCCTTGCGATCTCGGGTAGGTATACAAAAAATACAGCGGTATACTTAGCTTTACATGTGCCGTTGACGCAAGATTAGATCCTTGTTAGATCTATCAACATAGTATCCTGTTACCGTGTAGAGGCATGTATCCTTCTGGTTATTTATAGACTTTATTCTCAGACAATAACCATAGAACGGGACATGTTTATTCTACCGTTGATCTTTTATCTCGAGCTGTTCATGTACATTCGTATTTTGCGATTGTGGAGCTTCTGCATTCTGATTAATATGGTGTTGAATGTTGTGTTGGAGTCTTGTGCCAAGTTTATCGAGCTCACCTAGCTGTTGCCGGATTAGACCAAGTCGTAGTCTAAATGCTGCTGCTGTTCCGGATGGCAAATAGGCTTCCCATCTTGTATAAATATACTTTCCATGTGTGTGCCATATGTTGGCGTTGAAAAACCTTAACAAAGGTCCAGTGTATTTAAATAATGAAATATGTTAGATCGTGAAACATTTGCAATGTTGCAACTTTTACACAGGTTCTTCCCACTTCAGTGCAGTATCTATTACATGTATCGTTGCATTTCGCGTGTTCATTATCCGTGATAGTTTTGCTCTGTTGTCGCTTCTAGTATCCTGGATATGTAACCTTTTCCATAATTTATTGTTGTTATTGATTTGTCTTTGAGCTCAAGAAAAATATGTTTAGTTTTAGTGATCTTTGGCTCGAGGCATGGCTTTCACCCTACTTCCATGCTGTTTTATACGAGACTGTTTTCATTTCCTCCCTCGTGGCTTAAATTAAACACACCTTAGTGTTAACACCCTAAGAGTTACAGGAAGCTATAAAGACACTTAAATGAAAATAAAAATCTGTTTACCGGCGAAGAAAAAATAGGGGTCCTTCGCGTACTTCTGTCCGGCCATAAAATCGTAAAAACTGCGACATCTGTCAACTGTCGGTGTCATTTAGCACTCAGACCCATTGATCCTTAAAGGTACCAACATTTTGAGCGTTATACAGACATACAGACGGACTGACAGACCGACATACAGGCCAATTTATTGAGCAGCTTTTCTAACTAGCATATTATGTATATAAGCACAGCACTTCACCCTCCGCTTGTGTCAGAGAAATTCGGGTGGAGTAGGGAAGCCCGACTTCTTTGTTTTCAAAACGCAGGCTTATTTTCGCCTCGAACGCTGTAAATGCAAAGTAAACCACCGCAAAGTAACCAGGCCAATTTCGAAGCTGGTGCATGTACATATGTAGTGGATTTTGGATTTCATGTTAATAGATTCAATTGTTTAGATTGACACCAAGGGTGTAGTTAAATATATAGGGCAGAGAGTGTTGAAAGAATTTAGTTGTGAGAAAAAAACACATGTTCATTAATATTACAAACAATGGCATATACTACACTGATAAGAGATAAGTTCTAAATATACATTACCCCGTGTCAAATCGGTTAACCCTTGTCAGCGGGTCAGTTATATTTACAAAGACAATTAGCAGTCTGCTTGATCATAGCCTGCTTTCGTAGCGGTATCTTGGTCCATCAAGAGTGATTTATAACGCGCTTGAATATTATTTAACCAGTTTCATCAGCATTGTTTGGGAATTTCTTTTTCCATACAATGTGTGATTTCTTCCTAAGACACCTGTCACTTTACATGCATGCTCTGAATAGGTGCAACGTAATCCGTATTATTCAAAGAAAAGTGGAGTGAATTCGAGAAATCCGGATAAAGGCTTATGAATAATCCTGTGTGCGTGCCGTTGATTGAGTAAATTATTAGCAAATATGGACTGTGTATTCGGGATGTCTGGCGATCCATGTTTTCTACAGCAATCTGGTGGTTTTAAAAACAGTTGCAATCAAGATGCGACTTTATAAGCTGTATTAAAATTTGAATTTGGTGCCACGCCTAAAATATCGATTGTCTTCCATGTACCATAGAGAACTGATGACTGCTTCTCTGGGACCAGCCTTACATATATTTATTAGTTTTAACTTATTTCCTATATATTCCTTTTGGAACTGGTGTCATGTGTTGTAGAAAAGGGCCTCGGTAATATCTACTTGGAACGGACAATTCATACAGTCTGCGAGTGAAATATCAAAAAGTCGGAATTGAAGTGCGGCTATAATATACCATTTGTACAGAACATGACGGGACACTTAAATCCATACTAATACATACGTACACATACCGAAGTCTATCCGGATTTGCTGTACTCTGTAAAATGTACAAATGTACACATTCGCAATGGGTGGGTCTCAATGGTACATAAATTGTTTTATTTATTTATTTGGTTGGTGTTTTATGCTGTACACTCAAGAATATTTCAGTCGCACGAAAGCGGCCAGCAGTAGGGTGGGAGGAAACCGGTCAGAGCCTAAACCTCCGCAGGTTGCTGGCGGACCTGCGTACGACGGGAGAGGAAGCCAGAGCGAGTTGGGCTTGAACTCACAGCGATCGCATTGGTGTAAGGCAATTACGTAATTACGACGCTCTAATCCCCTCGGCCACTGAGGCCCGGGTACACAAGTGGTGTATCGCTGGTACTTCCGTCATTGTGCATGTATTACTACTGGTACACAAAATTATGTAAATGTGCATTATTGCCACAATAATATGTACCTCTCGTACAGAGTAGTATTTAGAGAGTAGGCCTAGCCCCTCTCACGAAACTGTCGCGACGCACTTATTTACTGGACCATGGTGACGTATCTCTTGCCTATGTGTTTTCATGTACGTTACACTAGTCCCTTTTTTCCGACTGCTTCGCAAACTGAGAAGTGTTCTGGAGTCTTTGATGAAGACACTGGAAGAGTTCGTCTATAGCTGTTCTCTTATCTGCCTTGTTAGAAATGGCGGAGAGAGTGGATTTTCTGCCAGATGGACAGACGAAGGCGGAGAAGGAGGAGGTGACGATTAAAGCTATTTCTCTGAAGCGGAACCTCGGTTTGCCCAGCGGGGTGGCTCTTATTATTGGTACTATGATAGGTAAGTGGCATGTTTCCATCACATCTCTGTTTTGGACTAAAAATATACAATCTCATGCACGTATACATTAGGGCCGTTCTTTTAGAGTAGTGTAAGGGATTAGTTGTACGGGGATTGTACATCTCGAACATGGACATAGAAACCAGCCTCCTTGACACTGCTCTATAGGCCTTTAAAACAACCGAGAATTACCAGACCGATGTCGATTACAATTGACGAATGCTGTCAAACGCTAATGGAATTCTGCAAATTCGCGGACCGTCTCTTCCAAGGTAATTCAGACCTAAACTGTGCAGTCTGCTGTTCATTCCTGTCTTTGTGACGACTTTTTGTTGGCAAACTGGTAACATATTGTAATTATGATGCCAAATGTAATGGCTTGTCTTAGGATCGGGATGACACATGTACTGGTAGAAATATGGGACCGTTTCACGAAGAGGGTGAGAAGTTTCGTCAAACGTAATTACCCTGGCAACGTATGTTTACAATATGTGTTGTCATGATATAACTTATACCCTGTTTGTAGAAGGGATCCTTGAACAATGATTTTAGGCACCGGTATGAATATAACATTGTAATTAAAATGCTAAGTGTGATAACTTGTTGTAGGATCGGGGATCTTCATCTCACCCCGCGGGGTTCTGGAGGGCACGGGTTCTGTGGCCATGAGCCTTATCATCTGGGCGGCCTGTGGGCTGCTGGCCACCTTAGGTAAGCTGACTGGAGTACCGCGAGTGCTGAGTGCAATGTATTTGTGTATTTGTTGGGATTAGATGTAACAACGCTTTTTAGGATATTTCACATATTTTTATGTTACATTTTTGTGAGTAGCGACTGAAACAGAGTGTTTGACATATAAACCACCTGCGCTAAGCAAGTAATTGGACGAACCTTTCCTCATGCCAAGCACAGACTTTTACCACCCGAAGAAAGCTCAATGTGTTCGCCGTATCAGCGAAGGGCAAGACATCTCTAGCAAAATTCATGTAAGACCAACCGAAGGCCACTTATATACTCCGAAGGCAAGGGTGATTCAGGGACTGTACACCCATAGATGGGATTGAATCAACATCTCATGTGTCTTAGCGACTCAAATTAGACCATGCGCCAGTTTATCTCTCGACACCAACATGCTATCAAGCACAAAATGCATCATTTTCTTAACTGAAAGTCAGCTACTATCCATGTCTATGCATCAGACGAGGGCATGGTTATTTTGTTTGGTTTACTTTCATTAAAGACGGTTTCCCTTAAAATTTCAGCTAGATTGAAAAAAACATCTCTAAATTCCAATTTCAAAATTTTTATCTTACGCTTAGATGCTTGCTGGAAACTCCACAATACAACCCTATTATGAATCTTACCTGCAGGAGCTCTATCTTATGCCGAGCTTGGAACGGCCATCCCATTGTCTGGGGGAGAACACGCTTACTTGATGCACACCTTTGCCAAGGGAGATAGATTTTGGGGTCCCATTCCAGCTTACCTGTACGACTGGGTGGGGGTGTTTGTCATTCGACCAGCCATGTTCGGAATAATGTCCCTTAGTCTGGGGACTTACGCCACACAGCCTTTCTACGGAGACTGTGAAGCGCCCTCTGTCGTCAAAAAACTCGTCACCGTGGTGGCTATGGGTAGGTATTGTTCTCATACAATGTCTAGTGAATGTTTTATTTACGAGTAATTCGAAAATTTGCTTAATATTTGGTCAGGTGTTTTTAAATGATCATGTTTAAATGTTAGCCAAAATCGGCGGACAGGTGCTCTTGAGAATCGATGCTCAGTGGATCGTCTGCTATTATAGCGCATTATAAAACTTCCGGTGTAGGCCTGTTACAAATTAAGTCTGCCCAAACTTTTGAATCAAAGTAACGGCGGATTTATTTGAGGCACGAAAAGAGCGATGATACCACTGCCATGGCTGGCCGAATAGTATGCAGTGTCACATTTGAAATCATAAATACACTTGCCTTTGACAACTGATAGCTGGCTGGCTCGCTGTATCAGATCGGGCTTTGCCTTATTGGATTCGTTAGGAACTCATTAGAAAGCTTTGGTTCTTTCACGCTGTGGCGGGTTTCCCTGGAAGCTGTGTAACTTTCGTCTGGGTGCGTCTTTTCCCTCCACGCTTAGACCTGGCTAATGTCGTATAAATGAATTATTCAAGAGTAAGTAACGAGTAAATTAAAAACGACAGTCCAAAAATATGTAAATTTATCAGTTGTTTGTAAATCCTCTTGGCACCTCTCTGGTTCATTCCATTCCTCACCATAGCTATGGCTGTTTCGGGTCAAGCTTATATTCTTTTATTCGGTCGCAACTTTAAGTCACAATGACTTTCAGGTGCTTCACGAAGGACTGTGGTTTTCTTCAGGTTCTGTGCGGTTTTCTCTACTCACAAAGTCGACCATTGCCGTGTATGTGAAATATTCTTGAATGCGGCATATATCGATAGTCAAATACCGGTATGAAAAACTTGCAAAATTCCTGAGCTCGAATGAGATAATTAACGAGGGCTTGTTGCGACCATTAATGTAGTAACTAAACTGATTTTGGACCATTTTTTAACCAATATAATGTTAAAGCGACCGATACTGTTGTTAAAACGATCGACATTGTTTAAATCGACTGATAATGTTAAAATAATTTCTAGCAATTTTTTACTGATAATGTAGTAACCTCTTTTCTAGCCGATCCTGTTGGAAATTTTTACCGATAATGTAGTAACGTACAGAAAAGATTTATCGGTCGTATTTATAACAGTATTGGTCGTTGTAACATTATCGATCGAAAGGTGATAGAACATGGGCTGATTACTTCAGTATTGGTAGCTTGTTTACTTACAATATCGGTCGCAACAGGGCCTGTGGGATACCAAACCAGAGGATTCTTAAGTTTGTCTCTCTTTCTACACTGATACATTTAAAGCTTAGAAATATGAGAAGAGATATTACGACTGTATTGTATACCCTGAGAAGCTCATCGTCTTGAGATTGTCTACCCAGCTCAGTTGCTGTGTTTATCGGATCGCATATAAGTGTGTCGTGTAAACTGTATCTCGGTCACTGAAAGCTCCAGCTGCATGTCGGAAAACCTGTAAGGTCTTGTTTCAAGGTTGTTGAACTCATCTCATCTAATGAAATACAATCCTTGTGGAGCATCCTTTGACATAATTATACCGAGCGTCTACAAAATCTTGGCAAAATCTTTGCTGAATTTTCAGATCGATGGCTATACGCTTCATCTATGTCACGTTGCCCGCATTGTCGTAGGCTACTACACACAAATATACTTAGTTCTGGACAGAAAAAGCTAACATGTCGCTGGTACGAATGCAACAGCATGAGAATAGTTGTATGTTGAGATTAGATGAAAAACCCCTGAAAACCCCGCTTTATATATCTAGGTTGTGTTATACTACTAATCTCACAAAATTAACAAGTATCATACGGTTCCATGCACAAACCTTACTAGACGAATACTTACTAGATTAGAAGCAGATCTTACCTTGTTGAAGCAAGCGCAAAGATTTCTACCGCCATGACGTGCCACATATTTTATTTATTTATTTATTTATTTCATTGGGTGGCCCCAATGGCCAAGGGGTATTAACGCGCTAGCGCGGCATAATGACCCAGGTGCCTCTCACCAATGTGGTCGCTGTGAGTTCAAGTTTGATTGGTGTTTTAGGCCATGCTGAAGAATATTTCACTGGTAAGACGGCGGCCAGCGTTACATTAGTAGGAAACCGGGCAGAGCCCGAGAAAACCCACGACCACAATCCACAAGTTGCTGGTGGACTCACAGGGATCGCACTGGCGAGAGCCACGTGGGTCATCACGCTGCACTAGTGATATAATATCCTTGGCCATCCTACAACTTGGGGTCTCTATCAAGATTTATTTTGTTTCAGTTCTTATTGCCTTTATCAACTGCTTCAGTGTCAAGATAGCCACGAAAGTTCAAAACTTCTTTACTCTGGCCAAACTATTGTGCATCGGTGTAATCACGATTGGAGGTTTTGTCATGTTGGGATTGGGTGAGTAAGTTGTGTGTTTCCTGTCTGGGTAAAATCCTGTATATTTCAGCGGATTTTGTAATAACTTGAAGATAACTCTTCGCTGAACGCCACTGATGGCCCGAGAATCAGTACGTCCAGATCGGAAACGTAACATGTTTTGTGAATATCAGTGGTTGAAAATTAATGAGAAAAGCACATGATCAACATAATTTTCATCCAAGGTTTTCTTTTGTCCGTTGCAAATAGACTATTCATTAGTTCCTCTTTTAAAAAGCAAAGTTTAAAACATTGGTGTTTTGACATTGTGAAAAAAAATACAACGTATGAAATGCTGTAAAACATTTAGAAGTATAACGCTGGGTTATTATTGTTTACAGGTTTTAACATTATGTTAACAGTACAAGATTTTTAACTTTTACATTGCGGAACACACACCCAATGATGTTTACTTGACATAAGATGTAAAATTACAACGTTTTCCAAGCATTTTGTAAGGTGTCAAATTTCTGGCACTTTAGAAAGTGTTATAAACTGTCATCCCACACATGGACATTCGGCGACAAACAACCGGCCAAGGGAATATGTGTTGTATACCGATGACTTATTAATGCATGTTATAGGCAGTATGGGATACACCAGTGAAGTGATTTCTATCGTTTACCGATATTCTTTTAATTTTGTTAAACAGGCAGTACCAAATCCATAAACAATGAGATTTGCGAGGTTGAGCGATGTTTCGTTAATTTCATGTTGCAGGCAGTACTGAATACATCAGCGAAGGATTTGAGGACACAGCCGAAAACCCATCTCTCATTGCCATGTCCTTTTACAATGGTCTGTGGGCTTATGACGGCTGGTAAGGTACATGCAATAGGATATATTTACCAAAATATATATTAAAAAACACCGTTGTGAAATCTACGCCAGGTTAAATTCCCGGTTTAAGACCGCTGCATGCTGCCCTGCCTAGTGGCGGATGTTGTACATGCTACTGCATCTAACAATTGCAATATGCGAAAAGTTCTCGTTTAAACTCACCGCAGACATATTCCTATACAGGAACGTAAGACCCTGACCCCTGTTGTGCCGGCGTGTGTGATTGGTGAAACGCCGACGACGTCTTCGTAAAACCCGTCACGAGTGGACAAAAGCGCCCGTCGTCCTGCGCGCGGGCACTTCGAAATAGATAAGTTTCGATCACCTTCGTATCACTCATCCGATTGCTTCCTTACCAAGCGCAATGGTTAGTACAGAGAAGAAACGTATTTGTATATCCACTTCTTTGCAAGGCAAACGGCAGTCTGACTAGCGAGGGACTGTGAGATTGCCCTTACCAGAAAGCATGTGGAATGGAGTAGGAATGCTTATATAGGCTTTTGTGACATTGGGTGAGATGTTGAAAATTACCATAGAACCAGAGCTCTGTTTGCGAAATTCAACGACAACGATTCCCGACTGTCAGAAACAAAGTTAAATATTTTTTATCGGAAACGTGCTACAGAATAATTGTGTTCTACCAATGATTCTGTCGTTTCTTGCCACATACTTTCTATAAAAAAAATTGTGAATAACAAAAACACAGGTGTCCAATTTTTGGTCCACAGGAACAATCTAAACTTTGTGACTGAAGAGCTGAAAAATCCTCACAAGTAAGTAAAGCACTTTTTGAAAATGTCATTATCTGTAGCTTACATTGAAATATCTGAAACAGTTCATGTAACTAAAATACAAAGCTATTAAACTATTGTTACATGAACGTTTGACCCAAGGTTTCCAGACAACGAACCGACCATATATCATAAACTGTCTAACTGTCTATGCCAACAATGGTATACCAATAGTCTGATCGATAATTAGTTCCCTTGATTTGGTGTATAAGCTTTCTTGAATCTGTCAGTAATTATTTCTTGTTTTTCTTGTATTTTTATTGGGTCAGGTTACCTATCTCTTTTCCTGGTCGATGATTAAATATAAGCGATACAAATAAATACATATATATATGTATACACACTACGAGAAGCAGACTTGGTAGACCCTATTTAAATTTTGAATTCTTTGAATGTAATAGCAGTCGTTCTAGCGGACATGTACCCCAGTCTGGTGATTGTAGCGTGAAGATTTAGACAGAGAAGATACATATTTTTCACGAACTCCTCTTTTGCAGAGATCTCCCTCGCTCCATCATCATTGGAATCCCGCTAACCACCGTGTGTTATGTCTTAGCTAACATCGGCTACTTCGCTGTCATGTCTAAGGAAGAAATCATGCTGTCTTCAGCAGTGGCCGTGGTGAGTGATTATGATTAAGGCCGCAGTCAAGAATTTTTCACTTAGGTTATATAACGGCAATCTGATTTGTGAGCGGAGGAAACCGCTACATCCGCCCTTCGCAAACACGTGAACCGAGACAGAGCTGGATTCGTACAAGCAACCGACTTGGTCAACACGCTGACAGTCTGTGGTTTTATGGGTTTTTTTTTATTAGTTCTAAGGTTTTCGCCATCAGTAGAGGATAATTCTAAGGTGGTTGCGGAAA
Organism: Acanthopleura granulata; assembly: GCA_016165875.1. Classification (NCBI taxonomy): domain Eukaryota; kingdom Metazoa; phylum Mollusca; class Polyplacophora; order Chitonida; family Chitonidae; genus Acanthopleura; species Acanthopleura granulata. The sequence goes on along the minus strand of JABBOT010000080.1, from coordinate 13,397,734 downwards.
AGATCCGTGGGTCACCAATGGCTGAAGATACCAACGCATGGTGAAGGTTACCAACAACAAACAGACCTTGTTACGTAATTATATGTACTCCAATGCAAGCTTTTGACGAAGGCCCTCATACAGTAAATGGTTGAATCAGTTTTGCACGTGGTGAAACCATAAATATGTACCCGAGCTCGGGACCCAAGCTTTCTTGAGAGACTTTATTTTCATCCCTGTGGGTAATAAAAGATGAATGCGCCAAGACAGAGCGATAATATGTACCAAACCAAATGCACAGATACACACATCTGGATTCTTAAGTTTACAATTTAAACAGAATCCTTCATGACAAGAATTTGATTTCAATTCAGACTGCATTCGATCTATATTGTAAAATAAAGCCCTTCTGTGACAGTATTCATAATTGTCATATTGTGTACGGAAAAGTGAAAAAAACATATAATAGTTAGACATGTCCCTAAGTCTTACATAATCACTCATACAACCGAATATGTTTAAAATCTAAAAACTTGCAGTCTGAACTAAACGATACCTTTCTCCACTTGTGCAGATGTGGGGAGAACGGATGTTGGGCGTAATGGCGTGGATAATTCCAGTCTTTGTCGTCATGTCTTGCTTCGGAGCCGCCAACGGTTGTCTGTTCGCCAGTGGAAGGTTTGTGGATGGATATATTTTAGATCGCATGGTATTATTTAACTATAGAATGTTTTCCTCTCACGGTGGATCAGAATACTGGAGTTTCGAGATCGAACTCTTTTATCGCTAAAGTTAAGCCCCACTGTACCATATGACCTGTCAAAGACGTTAGGCAACTATTTCTGATACATTTGCTATAACAAGGGTGTGTAAGAAAAGTTTCAAAAAAAGACTAGATGTACGATAGGGAAAATTGAGGAGCTGGACATTTTTAGTTCAAGAAGCTCCTCACTGAAGGAGAGGTCGTTTGTACCCCCCCCCCCCCACCACCACATCAAGACCGTGTCGGATATTTTGGATAAATCACATGATACAGTTGAATTCTTTTTACCTTCTACGACAAAAGAGTTCGAACTCGAAACTCCCTTATTGCGCTGGTTTCCCAGCCCTCACTGTTGATGTTGGACTTGGTGACAATAAGCGGTCGACGGCGCTCATGAAGGCTTTTGCACAGTCTAACGGTCGTTGAGGACCTCTTATCTCCCGCCATTATAGTTTTTCGTAATAACAGTGTTCATTGGTGACTAGGGTCTACTAGGGTGCAGTTTGTGCCAAGATCAGATCCTTAGTCTAATACAAAGTTAATAGCCCTTTAGCCTGAGCTAAAGATAATAACGGACTGAAGAAGATCCGGCATGAGAACATTTCTTAGCGTTATTTAAACATTGTTTGGCAAAAGGAAATGCTTTTGGCACTTGAGTTATCTGAAGTAAGGGTGTGTGTCTAGTGTACCGCTCTTTTGTCTACAAGACCTGCGTAACTCTGTATTATGTAATGCAATGAAACTTTTCAACCACCACAAGTTTACTGCTGTTAAAACAACAACCTTACACGGATATTAATTCTTTTTAAGCATTTGATATAACTGTTACATTTTTGTGTGATACCCACAAAGAGTTACACTGATATCTCTGAATTCATTGTATAGTTGATTCTGGCAAAGGTATCGTTATTAACATGCCCTTACAGTTACTTCAGTGTGTATAATCAAGTCATCGTTTATCTTGTCTTCCGCAGATTGTGCTATGTCGCGGGCAGGGAGGGCCATATGCCTGGGTTCCTGTCCTTCATCCACGTTAACAGACTCACTCCATTACCGTCCCTGATCTTTACAGTTAAGCAGCATAACAAACTCTTGTTTGATAACACGAAATAAATTTTAACAGTTTTTATCGCTGGGTGCAAGTTTGCAATAGCTCCGACATCACGCAAGAAACCAAGGTCTTCTTGCGCTCAGCTGTCTTGTTGAATGAATGACCAATGTTAGAAGATAAAGTGTTAAAAATATGACGATCGACCTACCATTGGACAGACAAACAGACAGACGGAGCCAGCTATAGAACGTAGTGGCAGCTAAAATGTGGGTCTTGAAGGGGAGATAACTCTAATGGTAATGGCTCTGGGCCATACACTGCGAGACAGATCTATAAAGTACACTGGAAGTTTAATTAACATTGCTAAATATTCTTCCTTTGTAATTCTGTCATGTATACGAGGCGTGATTATATGTTTCTCAGGTGTGCATCGGTATACTGCTGGTGGTTGTCTCGAGGGACCTCATATGTTACATACATTTCTCTGCAGGTGTGTATCGGTATTCTGTTGGTGGTTAGCCTAGGAGACCTCGGAAGCCTCATCGGGTTCTTTAGTTTCGCCGCCTGGATATTTTACGGTCTCACGGCGTTGTCATTGGTCATTCTCAGATACACCCAGCCCGAACTGCAAAGGCCGTATAAGGTAAATAATGAGGTATAAGTTTGCTAGTTTCCTGGTACCACCCTCCCTCACACACACACCAACGTAGGGCAACTTGGATTCGAACTCACGATCTCAAGAGGTTGTTTTCTGGAAGAACCCGCTAGACGGCTGTCAAGCGAGTATATTCAGAATGTGGGGTTGTGCACCAGCGGTTGCGATCTGGTCATCCTACAACTGGGCAGTGAATTATGTCTTATCTCAAAGACGTTTGCTTCTCCATTGGTTCCCTTAGCACATAAATAACAAAATCCACAAGTGTTAGGTAGAAATGGCCGTACCGGTCAAAGTACGTTTAACGTTCGAACGGTCGAACGGTCCAGTGCAAGCTACGCAACAATGGCGCCACTGATTTAAGAAGCCCAGTAACGCGTGATCTCGCTTAAACCCGACTTTTTAATAATCGATAACGGGTACCAATAAACAAAAGTTTTAAATAAATTATTAACCGAGATCACATAATTTGCAGAATGGCGCACTCTTCTCTCGATTTGTGTTATCTTAAATGTGTTTTAGGTGCCCATGGTTGTCCCAGTCCTAGTCGTCATTGCCTCCGTGTACCTCATCATTGCTCCAATCGTCCAGAATCCACAGATCGAGTTCCTCTACGCCTTCCTCTTTGTTATCAGCGGCCTCGTCTTCTATGTACCTTTCGTGTATATGAAGATACATTTGTCCGCAATCGGTACGTACATTGGCTGAGGTCACTTCCGTCTCCTGGTAGATGAGTCTTTGGTTCAAGCCTAACCTCGGACAAACAGTTTTTTTGTAGATTCCTCTACATTTGGTGGACAATTTTGTGACAAAACCGATCAACAGAGCTCGCCGAGTCCATTGGATAATATTCCATGAAACTTGATTTCTTTATTATTTGAGTTTTGCTTAACGCCATAGACACGATTTTTTTCTTTATAAATACGACGGCGGTTAGTTTCCTGGGTGAAGGAAGACGGAAGCCACAGTAGACCTATGGCAAGTTACTGACAGACATTCCTACGTTTGACATACAAATATGGGAACCATATTGGGGAAATACAAATAGTTTTGAGCGAATGTAACACTGAGCGCAATGGTCACTCAACGGGGAGTTAGCTAGTGCTATGAAACTGACCCCCGTAGTATATGTGAAATATCCTCTCGTCTAATAGTCTCTCGTCCTCTCGGAATCTCACGTTGGGTTTGTTTTAAAAGCTGACCTTATTTTCTTGCCGTTTGATCAGACGTATAAATGAAATATTTTCTCGTCTCTCTTAATTTGGGTTGGTCTTATTTTTGGCCAGACGCATTGGTGAAATATTCTCTCATCTGTCTTGTTATTTAGTCTGATCTTATTTTCAGATCGTCTGACCAGGTTGATTCAGATATTGTTCATCGTCGTTCCACCCAGACACCAGGTCCACGTGTCCTGAAAAGGCCATATGAGCATGTCTGGAATATACAGCTACAACTGCCAATCATCATGAAGGGGGCGGACCTTATGGGATGGCGCTGTGCTCGTTTTCCTCAAGGACCCATTACTTTCCCATTAAAGCGTTACTAGGTAACTGGGGATGACTTTTTAAAGCGTTCAACTATTTTAAACTGTATATCTTTTTTTTTCTCTTGTCGGTGATAGCGGATGTTTTGTGCTCAGCATTTACCGTATATTATCTATTACCTTATATAAAGCGTAAGCTATTTCCATGTGTATAATAATGTGCCTTTTTCTGTTGTGGGAGATGTTTTGTACTAAGCACACGGTGAATTATTGAATTAATAAATCAACATGGTTCTGCAGTGTTTTATGTTTTACACACGGCATATTATGCATTGTGTAATTAATGAATCAGATTCGTACTGCCGAATGGTTTGCACTCATCACACCATACATTACATGTATTTACCATATCAACATCGTACTGTCGGGTTCTTCTGTTGGGGATATTAGATTTTACATTCAGCATATACCGTACATTATCTATTTATCATACATAAGCATCGTGCTGTCTTGTTATTTTGTGGACGGTAGCGGAGCTTTTTGTATGCCATACATAATCTAGTCATGGTATCAACATTCTACTCTCTTTGTTTCACATACAGAGTATATATATTTTCTTATGTGGAAATGAAATGATGTGCCTCTTGTACAGGTATAAGAATATACGCTTATACATATTGTCTGTCATTAATTCATTACAAATTAACGGAACAAGGAAATCAGAAACATGTTTGATGTGATCCTTATTTCCATATTGTCATATGGAAGGATCCATTCGTGAAAAACGGCTATTTCGCTTTTATTTCTGATGTGTTTTTGTATAAAGAAAAATCCATCGCATTTTAGCATTCCTGCCAAGGATTGTGCGCTGCACCCATTCTTATATTCTGTAGACTGCATCCAATGCAGTTTTGTGCGAAGACATGCATGAATTACATTGCTTAATATCTGGCTTCATTCTTAATGGTATATCAATGTCCACTCTGGAATTGCCGAGAGTCGGAGGTTCATTTCCAGGCCAGTTGATCCCTAAGCGAGCCCTCACACTTAAACGCCTCTCACACCTTTACGATCTTCGCCGAATGAGGTCGATGTCCGATCATGGAAAGTCGTCGTGAAGTTGTGCGGATGTCGTTGATGTAACGGTGAAAGGTTCTTGAATTGGTATAGCCGCAAAAGTACGCAACGAAATAGTCAAGATTCATAATGGAAAAAAATTTGACATCGTGAATCATCTGGGGGACACAGCGGAATCTCACAATCAGTGACTTTGGTACTCGCATAAAAATAGGCATATTAACCACTTGTCAACAGGTGATTGTCTGTGACGTCATGGTTGATTGATGTCTTCGGCGTGATGTCCCAGACTCACCTGTCGAAAACTGCTAAGGAAATGCTTGCGCGGAATTTCAGCCTCTTACTAAGGGTTTGCCTACATTACATACGCTGAACGGTCCATGGTGATCGCTTACAAGCATGTATACCCGTTGTTTGGTACAACACATACGCGTGCAACTCATGCCGTCACGCACTAGTTGTTGTGTTAATTGTTTTTTGTGTGAAATCATTGGTGTTGACATCCCAGCGCTAAGATGTCACAGCATAAGACGCTCTAATTTTCTGTGATAAACTGCTACATTAATGATTGTCTTCGGCTCTTCGGTGTATGCTTCTTTTCTGTCCAACAAATAACAACAAATGTTTTTTTATCAGTGTGAAAAGGACATGTAAAAGCAAGCTGTGTGAAGAGGTATACAGGCGGCTTAGGGTCCTTTGATGTCGTGTACATAGATATGTTCTCGAGTTTCATAACTTTGTTACGTGCCATGTATACGTCCTGACTCTAAGAAAGAGGGATATGGACGATATTCTCAATTGACTGATGTGTAACATGACTGTAGGTTGTAGGATTTTATACGACGATGGATTGTGGTTTACACAGCGAGCATTTAATTGGACTCATATTGGCTGAAAATCTTATGTACCAAGAAGTAACAAATCACCCAATATAACAGAAGTATTTATTTACAAAACTGTACGAAAAAATACACTTTTACTCGTTATTTCAGGTCTTTCCCCTGAATTAAATGCAGTAAACGTTTAAATTCTATTGTGGGCTTAGTTGAATACTGTGACTCCAACAAACGACATAAGGTGATACACGAGTCAATATTTCGGTTCCGGTTTTATTTAAACCATTTTCAAGAGTGAATCATTCTTGAAAATGGTTGAAATAAAATCCTAAATATTGAATCGTGTATCGCCTTATGTCATTTGTTGGAACTGCCACAGTACGGTACTTTGTAAAGCTTATTAATGGAATTGGAAATAATGTGGGCTTAATGAGCCACTTTTGGTGTCAACGACGTCACAAAACTTTTTGGGGGTATTTAATGTTGTAATAGCTTGATTATGTACGTGTACACATTACTAAATTTAACTTCACAAGAATTTCTTGGCAGTCCCGAAAATGTGTTCACAGTCATGACAGTTTAGCGATGAACTGTCCATGCTAATGTCTAGACAGACAAGACAGACACTCCGCTGCAACAATGTGATCTTCAGGAATGCCTACAACCAGAAAAAATACTTAACTGTTTTTCTGTCAGTGGATGGTTAACCCTGTAAGAGGGGAACAAAGCCCTTAAATTAACCACAAATGTCCCTGTGAGGCTTTAGTACCTTGCATTAATCATTTTAAGGACAACCTTGGTTCAGCCGCGGGATAAAGAGGATCATTGTTCCCTGACCGCGGGAAAAATGGCTTTTGTCAGTTCAGTGCAGACTAGCTACTACCAGTCCTGTGGCGCTGGGACTCTATTCCATTAAAGAATACGAGGTTCTCGTAGTGCTTAGCTGTTGTGATATGGACGTACTGGTCTCGGTGTAAGCAGATGTAGCTGTCAGTACACCCGGCTGTAGAATCGATCCAAATCCCTGCCACCTACCCAGTCAGTCTCCTCAACACATGTGCTTAGGCCACCCGACGGATTTCATTGGGCGGGCTGTGAAAGGGTCTAAAGCGGAGGCGCGTGAATACTCTGCTGCGCTGGAGGGGCAGGTTACATAGTGAATCCCAACAAAGACACGTCACAAGCCGGCAATTCTGTAGTTAGGGAGACGAATCGACAGAAAGGATCGACCACATTATAGCTGGCAGCTTGGAGAAGTATACAAGGGTTGTACGGACTGGTTTTGGAGCGGGTATACGGGCGGCAGATAGGTGAGTGTACTACAGTAAAAGTGTGGTAGTACCCGACTCAGTCCACGTGGAGATGTCCGCATGCATAGAGAGAACGCGGTTAACCGTGGCGTGTAGCTAGCCTCTTCACACTGCATTCCTGAACTCAGCGTAACATGCGGATGTTGATACCTGATATATAAGTGTATCATAGCAGTGCTTATATAAACATGTAAATGTATATCCCAGGCACTTTGTTTACAGAGTGTATGTATAATGTGTACCACTACAGCGCTACACCAGATGTGTTCGTTTAGGCTAATACGTTATAGCAGAGTAGGCTACATGCATTGTGGACTCAATGAATGAGATTCGTTGCCTATAGCCTAGAGATGGGTTCATCTAAACTATAACCCGCAGAGATCAGCCTTATATGTATGTTGCGGCTGTTTCCCTACGGCATATGCTTTCGTATTTTGTGTCCCTCTGGATTCTCTGTTTATATTTGTTTTCGTCAAAGCCAATGGCTTACATGAGCACGCTAAAGCGCGCCATTGATTTTGGAGATGTGTGAAAACTAAACTGTTGCATCACTTTATTTATGTGTCCACGTGGGAAAATGGGCGATCGGATCGGCACACTCGTACATTGTTGGCAACTCTCTTTGATGGCTGAAGGTCTTGCATCGTGGACATGTGCTTTCGTGCCATTCGTATAATTTATACAGGGCGGTTTTTGTTACAGGTGTATGTTTTTGGCTTGGATAAAGGTGCTTGAATATTAACGAACCGAAAAAACAGCGACGCGTGTAGAAAATGCAAAATTTAGGTCTTGCCAAAGGCACCTCACATTCTTCCGCCGTTGAAACTGACGTTCATCATATAAGTGAAATACTCTTGCATATGTCGTTAGATTCAAATCAACCAACCAGTTATCTGTGGTTGTCAGAAAACAGTAGACATATATAAGTGCAGAAATATAGATTGTACTGATTCAAGAAATGTAGACAGACATCTGCTTCAGATAGGCCTATACAGATCGTTTGCACGAAGCAAAACTAATTTTAAACCAGTTTAACGTCTGATTATTATTATTTATTATTTCTCTGAAAAAAATTTAAGTTAACAACGGTATAGAAAACTCGATAGCTTTATGTCGTAACAACTTGCTATTCTATCCTAGCGCGATAACTGTGAAATGTTTTGGCAAAAATGCGGATTTATGTCGTTGCTTTAATGTGAACATTTTGGGAGTAATTGATTTACATGCATTTTAGGGAAATACTACTCGTTTTATTACCGCTGTTACGTTTGGTCCAATTTAATGTTATTTCAGATGTCTGAGTCTGTGACGTAGCCAACTATTCTCTTGTAGTGAAATCGGATCTACAAATGTTACGGATCAAACATAATGGTTAGCTGTAGTTCTAAGACTGCTTATCAGCTGGGATAGGAAACTTAATTTTGTAAGGCTTAATGCAGATGCCATGTTAAAACAAACAGCACTTACAGTGTGTGCGCCCCGTGACTAACACTTTCTGTTTACCCTCACGTACCACTACCCCTGACAGGTATAGTCCCTAACCAGCTACCAATTACCAACCTCTATCCACAGAGCCTCCCTGCAATCCCAGTCAGTGGGAAGGTAAAGCCAATGGTTGCACAATGTCGCTCCAGGGGCATGTGTTACGTAATAGGGTCTAATGTGTAAGTAAATATTGCTGGCATGTGAGGTAGATAAAACAGAGCGGTTCAAGGCCCTATGTTCCAATAAAGGTCCTGTCAACCGTTATCAATGTGTCTGTGGGCATACGCCTTTTGTCTGTATGGTTTTTGGACTGTTCAACTAATATCACTCCTTAAAAACCCTGGCATGGGCAAAGCGCTTAACACAGCACTCGATTATGTTACATAATAGCATAGCAATGTCACATCTCTCGACAGGATAGGAATTTTCTGTTGAGGTATAAGCCTTCGACTAAGAGGAAAATTTGTTTATTTATTGATTTATTTGATTGGTTTTATGCGCCATACTGGAGAATATTTCACTTCTACGACGGCGGCCAAGATCACAAGGTTGGAAACCGGGCAGAGCCCGGTGGGAAATCCACGACCAACCGTAGTTTGCCGGCAGACCTTCCCACCTACAGCTGGAGAGGAGGTCAGGCTGAGTTGGAACTTAGGAGGAAATGTTGTTAACTACAATTGTAGTAAGGTTGTAAATGGTGAATACTGCGTTTAACGTAAACTATCGCCCGTTTTGCCCGATTCTAAGAGTTCTGTTCATTCCAGATAGGTTTTTTGAAAAGTAGACTGTTCCCGTTGGCACAGTGTATCCTAAAGCTATCTGAATCATGGAATCGAAGCGATTTAACGAATAAAAATCGCCTAATGTTTTAAAAAATATATATATTTTCTTCAAAATAGGCCGGATTTCGTGAAGCTTAGTATTCCCTACACACTTATCTGCCCTTAGTGTTTCATTAGTGTATGACGTCATACTGGCGATATGCCGCTTTGTGCAGCAGTCAACTGTTCTAATCACTCACCGAATTACGTTCCCACCGGAACCTTCCATGCGACGAAAATGGATAATTGCCATGTAAGGTGGCCATTCCAACCGAATAAGTACTGTAAATTATCCTCTACCCATTGTGAGGAGACGTGTTTTGATCAGACTAAAACTAGTGTTTGGAAACCGGAATTGCCACAATTATGTCACGTATATTTGACACACTCTCGCCATTCAAGGGCAGACAAGCGATGTACGATTTTTTCTCGGAATTTTTTAAGTTAAGTATATTTCTGTTCTCTACATTTTTTTTTCTTTGTGGGTTTGCATCATTTTTGTTAAATCACAGATATGTTAAAATGAAAGTAAAATGAAAACCGGAACAGTTCACCTTTAAGGGTTTTTTTGAAGATGGGATTATGTCCTATTGGAAAAATGTAAGTTTCAGCACCAAGGGTAGACCTAATATATTACGACCTTTGTTTACTTCTAACGATGCTATGTTTGGACGAATATTTTGGTCGAATACAGCGTTTATCCAGTTATTCGGTGGAAATAATACATCACATCTTAGCCACACCGTAGATAGGCCTTTTTTCAACAAAGGAGACCCCAACACTAAGGATTCATAACGAACGGAGATTGGTGGTTAACTCCCGGGCTAGGCTTGCTTTATCAACCACACAGTCCTTCGATTGAGGTTTTGGAACTTTCTATTATAAGCGACTAAATATGGAAGCCTTCCGGTTTGAATGGAGTATAATATAATGGCATTAAGCGAGGTTAATATGCACTACTCCCATTGTCACCATGTATACAGATATGTCACGTGACACGATGCCAACCTGTCGCTTGAGTGAGCTGGTTACCGACCCAAATAACTCGGTTGTTCGAGCCTACAACATATGGCGAGGCTGACCTTCGATATAGTGCCTGGAGCCAGATTACCAGATTACTCACTAGGTCAGGGTGTAGAGATCATGATACAATAATCTCCACCCCCACCCCTCCTATTCGTGCCGTCTGGTTCCGATGGACAGTGAATAATTCAGACGAGGAGCGTGCGTAATTCATACGTGTTGCACATATACACTGTAAAATGACCAACACCCATTTACACGTTTAGTGAGTGACTGAACTTCAAACAAGCGTATTTAATAAATATACCCGTATATTTAAGTATTAAACATAAGTGTTTAAAACACCTATATAGGCCTATACTCTAATGCTATAATTTCTAAGTGTTTAACATCGGATTCATAAAAGTGTTTATAAGTTAAAGATCGAAATTTACAGTGTATTGATGCGATATTCAGATAAAATGTCACGAAGATGGATATAACGCTGCGTAGACCAGATAAATATTGTAGATATAACGGGACATAAATCAGACGAATGGCATAAATATTATGAGGCATGATTCAGACAAATACTGAGGATATGAGAGTGCATAATTCAGGCAAGTATCGCGCATATATAACAGTGTTTAATTCGGACAGATTAGCCTACTTCAGTATGAATTGACAATTTGTAATTCGGACAAATACTTTAGATATGACAAGCACAGTTCAGGTAAATAACATAGAAGTGGCAGCGAAAATATTGTGGATGTTAGGGTGCATGGTTCAGACAAATTTCTTGGATATATCGGTGAGCAATTCAGATAAATTATCTAATCCTCACGCTTTGTAATTCGAACAAATTTTTAAATATGACAAACATATTCCAAACAAATAACATAGATATGACGGTGAATAATTCAGACAAATATCGCTGATATGATCATACATAGTTCAGAGAAACATTATAGATATATCGGTGTTAGAAAAATGACGCGTATATGATATTGTAGTACATAATCAGGACAAAAGATAGTAAGGATTCGGCAGTGCAACATTCGGACAAAGAACTCTGCAAGTGTATGTTTACATTTTTATCCCTGATTTAAAACTAATTTAATTATGACACCAATAAATATTGTTGTACATCTGCCAGTGGTTGGTTGAAATTCAGTATTGTTGAGTCATCTGCTGGTGAAGGAAAAGTACGAGCTCTCTACTGTGGGATTCGTGTGGCTCGTAAACAAGAGAATAAGCCAGATAGTTGATTGGAGTGCGCAAGACCCTGTGGGACAAACAAATCCACGTGGCTGTGTTAAAGCATTCTAACCTTCTGCAGTCACACAGAACCCCGTCCGTATCGGGCATTTTATGAGTAGTTACGTGCGATGTAGGACAGTTTCAAGGTAGTAAGATACTCATGAAAAATTAGAACTGAGCCGAATCTTGATATCTGTAAGCTAAAGCATAGAACTGGACGACCATGTGCTTTTTGCTTATCCCACATATGACCAGATGTTGGATCAGTTATTTCTCTTATATACATGTCGAGATAGACAAGGTCAAACTAAAGGTGTCACAGGTGTTCAATATAAGTGCAGTACTAACCTCACCGTATTGTTACTTGATGTTTTAGTGCGATACAGCCGAGGTAATCAGGAAAGGTATGTAAAAATTTGTTACTAATGGCGAATAGAAAATTCTCCAGTGGAAGTACTTCCAGGGCTTTTGCCCCCATTTATTACTATTTTGATATATGTTTAACGCCCTACTTAGGGATTTTCATTTACAGAACGGTATAAACCACAGCCCGTCGCCAGGCTCTTCACAAACCCCCGGTTGTAAAACCGCAGTGAAAACAACGAGAGCTAGATTCGAATCCATAACGTCAGTTCTCATGCTCTATCGCTTGCGGAAAGAGCAAGGCTACCGTATTGCATGTAATTTTAGCGATTCTTGGTCTGCACTTTTTAGCCAAGACATATATGTGTAATAATTTAGTGAGAGAAGAGAAACTATGTATTTCTATTGCATGTCATTACTAATTGTAGTGGGAATTCACAATTTCTTTCTCTCACATGGCTAGTCCATCCATCTAGTGAACAACACAATCTCTCTCAAAATTTAGGAGAATTAGGCCATACCTGAATCGAAAGCGTCGCGTTTGTGTCGAGGTGCTTTGTCGAGCATGTATTTTGTTTTGCTTTCATTCAAAATTTCCCCCCAAATTCGGTTACCTTACCCTTAACTTTATTTTTGCCTATGATTTCATCTTAAACTTACTATTCAGACCGCCTATCATTATATAACGTAATCATTATTCTGTTTTAGAGATATGACCTCACTCTTGGGTATGTAATTACGCTTTTTCAGGTGTTGTTTAAAATACACCAGCGATGGAGAATGCGATTTACACTTCATATTGATGTCATACATGTGATGCGAAACAATTTTGGGAGGAGTTTACGTTTAGACCACCAGGTTGTATGACGGGCTTCTTTGGTGAACACACTATCTGTGTGGTAAAATCGAACGCCATTGTCGTAACTGTACGTTGAATCCGAACCAGGTAGGCCCTATATACCTGCTTGGGTTATTCGGTGCATTATCCAATCAACAACAACGCGGCAAGCAGTCCTGTCCCTGTCTCGACAATTTGACCCAAGGATCGCGAGTCACAAGCATTACGAAATGCAAACAAGCACGGCATCTTTGTGACTTGAACTTTGCAAGTCACGATGACATCGGCAAATTTATTTTCTCAGCGAATCGTTTTTTATTAGCGTTTGGGTTGGTTTTATTCCAGCGCAATTTTGTCGTAGTATGTAAAAGGCTGTAGGTTTAACTAAAAGTACTTCAAACCACCTTGCGGACAGCTACACTGTCGAGACAGGTACCAGTAAGTATATGGGTGTGGTATCGTAGGTATATAGCCACTTCTTTATTCTTGTGACGTTGGTTACCTGGCTACGCCATTCTACTTGTGGTAGGCTAACCGAAAATTGTATAGACTGCATAGGCCTACTTACACTCAAATCATTCTTTTTGTGTTAGGTTACATGAACAAGTTCTTGTTCAAGGCTGTATATTATATCTGATGGTAACTGTGAGTTGCTTATTTAGTGGAAGGGGAATACCCAACTATGCCATCCTGATAAAGAGAAACGTCCTACTTCCCAAATGGCGAAAAACGGACTTTGCTTTTAACAGATAGATGCGCTGATAAAGAGCGGTGTTCACCGCCAAGTAGCATACACCCCGGATAGTGTCAAAGCGAAATTGATAAAGCACAAACCCCTCATTCCCACCGTATAAAGAGAGAAAAAGCATGAAGAATGTTTGTCAATACGTCATGACCGAAACTGCTTATAAAAATTTCCTATTGGGAGCCCCAAGGACCGTACGGTTTTATACCACAGCTAACCTCTCACCAGAAGTCAAACTAATGATGCTGATCACGTGTTCGAATCCAACTATCGTGGCTGTCATTTGTTTGCTTTATTAGCTTTATTGGCTGGGAATTGTCAAACATTAATGGTTGTTTGTGCAATATGCGTCATGGCTTCGTCAAGGACAAATACACTCCATAATAAATGAATTATTTTAGAAATAATTTTTGAATGTTATTTCCTGGGCATTCATGTTTATACTTGTTCACACGTCCTAAAAATTTCCCTTTCGGCGTATGTAAACATGCCGGTAATGATGTAATTCTGACCTGCCCAAGTGTTTACCGAACGCTTTCTTTTTCATTGGACAACATTTTTTCAATAAGAACTATACCTCGTGTAAATACTGGCCTCGAGGACTTAAACGTAGAGGTGGAATTTACTTAAGTAAACTGTGGAAGCTGGTCCACGTAACTGTGCTTATCCTTGTTTGAGTCAAAACGCAAATATGAAGGTCGACCGTGTAAACGGACATCCAACGACTTACACTCCGGCATTAGAAAATATGCCCCTCCCCCACCCCCAAAACTTATGCATTGGTGAATAGCAGTCTGCCACCAAGCGCATTTGTTGCACAAGCGTACGTAATTTCACGTGTTCAGGTCAGTTTTGATCTTAAACTAGAACCAACACTATCGGCATAGGCGAAGGGAGGTCCTGGCATTGTAGCGGCCATATTGGTTCCTCTGTTTCATGAGACCACGTGATATAACTTCTTGTGTTCATGATTTCAAATTTGCCTCACACGATCCTGTGTTTGATTGGTCACATCCAGACATAAGGTAACCTAAATTATTAAATGAAATTTGCAAAATGTTAAAACCTAAAATTTCATGAAATCGTTACCGATACAAATCAAAAAAAAATTAACCTGTACAGATTGATAGAGTTGAACGTTAAAACTTTGGAAATTTGTGGAAAATCTGACCAAGATGGCCAACGCTTGGGTTTGACCATGAAGCTCAGCACAGTGGTCGCGATGCAACGGATAATTGTTGAAACATATTGTAACATTAGTTTTTGGATAATACGGAATTCTTTGCCAGAGTAAAAATGTGATAGAAGCTGATAAATAATTTTGCCAGACCTTCGTTTGAAATGTACTGGTGACATTTGAGTTTCATACAATGATGAAAGTCGTGAACGTCTCATATCAAGCCCGTGTGGTAATACATGTACTCTCTGAGGCAAAACTGATATTATAGGTTCGTGCCCCAAAGGGTCCGCGATAGCAATCGATGTCAGCGAAGGGCAAGTTTTTAATAAATATCCCACAACCTTCGAGGAAAATTACGCCCATAAATTCACATTTTACCTTAAACAAGAATTGACATTTAGATGAAAAAAAGTGGCATTTTGATGCAGAGTGTTCGTAATTTTGTTGTCTGTTTCTTTTTTCTTCTTCTTCATAGTCTTCAGTCCAGTTCACAACTGTCCCACCATGTACTGTTTGAATATACTCGGCGAAACTTCATTACGGGATCATCACTGTTCAACAAAAAGATGTCCGTAATTCAGCATTATACCAAAAGCATGTGTTTCAGGTTACCCGCATTTCAAGTGGTATTCTGGTGGGAATACTACCACAAGAAAAACCGCTTATTTGTAATGTTTTATGGTGCTGCACAGTTTGTATGCACTGGCTAAATTTGCTTTACAACTATGCTGTGTTGCATATTTTGGCTAGGACAAACTGCATATATATAATTTATATTCAGAAAAGTGTCTTAAAACTACCGACACTGACATTTAAGCCATGAGGACGCAAAGACTTTTCCACTGAAAACACCCATTAAAACTAAAATGCTCAAGCTTATTTTTCGCATATTGGAAAAAAGGAAGTCACGGTGTCAAACTAGGGGGGTGAAAATTATGGTATCAGCATGTTTCTTGAATGTTATCATGATTGTAATGCTACTGTTAGATGTGTTATTTGATGCATTTGATACGACTGCGGACAACTGTTGATTTTTAAGTTACAATTGAAATGCACAGCTATCAAGATGAGTGTGTATTGAGGTCACATTATGTGATTGATGGACGTGTATAGTTCCATCCGAGAACATGACTGATGATTCCTGTTTGAGGACACTTGAGGTGTTCGGATATGTTACACACTTGGCGTTTTCTTCGGGTGAAATCATGATATATATACACTTTCGTTGCCCTACATTGTATCGTTTGTAAAGTTTCTCCTCAGAGAATATCATAAGGGAACTTATAGCCCACTTTACCTGTCTTGAGTTGCAAGATTTCTTAACACGTCCAAAAGAAAATCTAATTTTTTTCAAACCATGGACACCAACCTGAATTGTGAGAAGGAATTAGACGAAAAAAAAAAACCTTATGAATATAAATAGTAAAAGTATTTTTGCGATGAGGTTATCGCCGCCTGTTTGCCCCAAACCAATCAATGAGGTAGCTGGCTCATTTCTCGTCAGCTAGAACGCGGGTTCCAATAAGCTTTTTGTATACTTGTAGAAGGACAATTGTTTAGTCTGGGCGCTCCGATTTCGTCCACCATAATAGTCTTTATATAAGTGAAGTGCAGCACCAACCCAACAAGTGACATTCACCATTCATGTAGGTCCGAAAATTACAACCGTATAAATCTGCACTGCGTGCAGTAAGGAAGTGCTTCGTATAATTGTAGTTGTTGAAACCTGGGCCGTTAAAACATTAAGAAAAAAAGGCTTTCCACTGGTGTGTCTAATCTCTACAAGTCAAACATTAGCTTTACAGATGGCTTTTTAAAGACCACATAATTATAGCCTCAGCAAAACACAGCATGAAGCAAAAGCCTTTGACTATACGGGTGATCGAATTTGCAGGTGGCTTCTCTGCGACTGGAGGATGTCAGTCCTATGACGTCACTGGCTCTGCTTCAGGCTGCTTGTCTGACAGGTATTGTCGTCTGCTTCATCTGAAGACGCCTGAGATCTCGTGCTACCATAGATATCATCTTTGGGGAGTAAGGCGGCACCAAGTATAAATTATTGAAAATAATAGCATCATTCATCAAACAGCACATACCGTTAAATATAAAAGCCAAATCGAAAAGATTGTGATTAATTTTCGCTTGTTATTACATTGTTCTGGTGCTGAAAAGGGACTGCAACAACCATTAACATGATGCAGGTGTCACTATATACAGTGTCTTGTGATGAAGTCTAGCGATGCTGTAGCAATATATCATTGTATCAGTGTATCATTATGAACTCTTCTATCAAAGAGTATTTTCAATCACATATATGCCCATCATATAGTGTATGTATAATTGAATTTTGTTTATAAACCTGCATAAATCACACTTGGTTCACGTCGCACTCCTGGTGTTTTGACAGCTGGTTTTCAGCTATGATGGCTGACGCTCTATGATTTTGTTCTATCGTACCTGCTGGATATATCTTTTACGTAATGCGGGTTAATATCGGCATAGTTTAAAAAGTGGAAACCCACATATGAATTGGGTTCATTTATTTATTTATTTATTTGATTGATGTTCTACGCTATACTCTAGAATATTTCACTTATATGACGGCGGCCAGCATTATTTTGGGAGGAAACCTGGCAGAGCCCGGGGGAAATCCACGACCACCCGCAGGTTGCTGGCAGACCTTCCCACGTACGGTCGGAGAGGAAGCCGGAATGAGCTGGACTTGAACTCACAGCGAGCTAGCGCGCTAACCGAGTCACGGAGGACCCTTAAATTGGGTTCAGAAATTTTTCTTACTTAGATTGTCGTAATTACATGTATTTCCTTGTCCGAAGCAATGACGTCTTCTTGAATGGATGGTTATGACTGAACGCCACTTCGGCAACATTTCAGCCACATCATGTCGACATCTTCGTCTAGAAAGAAAAGCTTATGTTTAACTTTATGGGTTAGGAAAAGTACTTCATTTTCTTTGGAAGAATAAGGCGGTATATGGTTGTATATACAGCTCTTGGTGTTATGCCTCATCAAAGAAAACTTATGTCGGTAGTGACTATGAGCGATTTTACCGTTAGCTCAATAATAATATTCGACAAATTAAAAGAAACAACATACATGTGTAATGTCTGTAACACGACAGATCCAGAGCGCCCTCCAGCAAAACCCGAGGTCAGCTGTCAACACGCCATCCTGTTGGCCTATATAGATAACCTATTTGTAAATAGCGACATGTGATTATTCACGTTTACAAACAACAATCAACCAAACGTGCATCATTTGATGAACGTATGTTTTGAGAAAAAGCTGTTTTGTAAGCATATATATTTTGGCCAGTAGCTAGAACACATGCAGTTCGATGTCATCGTGAGACAATGTACGCTGCCATAACATGTGTGCTGTTTAGGTTTAGAAAGTTAATCGCTGGTGCACTGAAACTGATGTAAATAGGAAAGGTTTTTGGATATATGAAAAAAGAGCTAGAACAAGTGAAGTTCAGTCAGAATCCTTTGGTCTTAATTATCATTTGATGGGCTATTTGATAATGATATTATTATATTGATTGATCTATTTACAATGACCATGAAGTCAGTTGCTAAATCTGAATTAACACTCAAAATAATCTCAAATTTCGATTTATTCCTCCTATACCTGTCAATTACCACAAGTACCCCGACTAAAACTCAAGAGCTGAGATGATGTGACGTGGCAGTATCACGAGATGTTTTCAGGGCTGGTGATTGGCCAAGTCCTTCAGGGCCTCTGCAAAATGTTCACTCTCCAGTGAAGAGTCCAATAATGCTGTATTCCTTGAGTTGAATCCCGTCCTCTCAACTTTCTAAAACGCAATTAAATTTTTTAAATACTTTTTATGTGATAACTGTGGCTTTTCCTTCTCTTCTTTTCTTTTTTCTATGCACATATAGTGACAGACTAAGTTCGCTTTAACACTGCCCTGTTCTCGGAAGTGGGCCAAGATGTAAAACAGTCTGACACCCAAACAAACTTTGTTGGTGCATTAAGACGAGGCGTTTCGGGTGCAGTAAACTTAGTCGGTACCTGAGTTATCAAGTGTCAAGGTGCATGATCACTTGACTGGAAGTGCACGGCTAGACCAGAGAGGGATCTAACGACCTTCCTTCCCTCCTGGCCGCTTTGGTGGTTTAGTGGTTAGAGCGTCCACTTCGAGGTCGGGAGATCCAGGTTCAAGTTCGGGTGGGATCATACCAAAGACTTTAAAAATGGTTCTTGTTGCCATCTTCCTTGGCGCTCAAGAGAGGCTAGTGCAAGGAAGCAGGACTGGTCGGCCCGGTGTGACTGGGTGGGGTGTCTTGTCTGGTGTCTTCGAGATAATGTCCTGGCTAGTGGTATGGTTTCGCCATGCCAGGAGAAAACACACTATAGAAGACACACCGGAAGGACTCCTCGTCGTCATATGACTGAAAAGTTGTTAAGTATCCGTTCGACGTTAAACTCAAACGCTCACTCACTCTTTCCTTCCTTCCTTTCCTCAAACAAACACATTTATTTTGTCAACAACGTTCACCAGACAAAACGGCAACTATACGTGTTAATTGTACGTAATGGACTTTGATGGATCAATGCAAAGGTTAATTCCAGGGATTGGTGGCAATGTAACCTACAAGAAGTAAGAAGCGTAGGCAAGATTGTGTGTTGGGGGGAGAGATGGAGGTTGAGCTTCCTGTCCCGATTTGAGAGAACATAAAACATAAAACATTCCGGCTTTCAAATTAACCTAATAAAACATGGCGCTATCTACCTCGCAGATATAACACAGGCTTGTTATATAAATAATAACATAAGCAACAAACTGTGTAATTGAAATATCTCAACATTTAATTATCTGCATTATCTTTTCTTATCTTCCCGTCATATCTATTATATCGTCTGCATGTTATCCCCGTGTTGTCTGCATTTTCTTTGCTGTCCTCATGTCACATATATTCCCGGTTAATATCTTCACGTTATAGTTATCACAGACATCGGAATGTGTTTAGATTTGTCACTGATCAGTGAAGCATTTTTCTCCAGACCTGCAGTTAGTCAAGAATTTCATTGGTCACTTTTTTCAGTGGCTTTTATATGTTAGGAAGTCTAAGGAAGCACCAGTTTTCTCTTGGATAAAGAGAACTCAGTATATTTTGCACAATACTTTCCTTGTAAGTTTATATGCACGAAAAATAAATCAGTCGACTGACATTTAGAACTAGAAGGAAAATATCGACATCGGAGAAGTGTTGCTTTGTGGTGTAATACTGTTTACGTTTGTCCGAATTTCTCGTTTCGTGTTGCAGTTATTGTCTGTAGTACTGAAGCATGGGAATTAAACTCCTTCATGTATATGTGCAGCCAATCTTTAGAATCGTTCTCTTATTGTAGTGGCTTTTGTCAGCTTTCAGAGCTGCGGAGGTTAACGTCAGTGTACATTCTTCAATGTATAAAAATATACATTGTTCAATAGGCGTCTACCGTAGGGAACGTTACGTCACATAGCAATACATTAGGCTTAGTGACAACGCAGATATGACTGATATCGGTACACAGGATACAGGACCTGTTTGGTAGCATGCCAAGGATAGAAAGCTTGAGCAGGACGATTTTTGTCTTGGCATTTTGTGTGAGTGAGATCAGAAAGGGTCGATGTAAATAATGCAGCTCTATTTATACTGTATATATAGAGGATCACCCACTAACCGATATCTGACGTTAAGAGTAGGAAGACCAAGGTCTAAATATCTAGGATCCTGCTAGAAAAATTTGTGTTCTCAACCTTTGCATCGTATATGTATTTAAAAATAATATCAATGTAGTTTCTGTCAACTTTGCCTTCAGTAACTGTTCGAAACCATGTCCAAATTGTTTCAACTTAAAGCAAAGAATCATTGCAGTTAAACCTGTCGATTTTTGTATCTACGCCGGAACATGATTTATTCCTTTCATGTGCCTATATATATATTGTCCTTCTTTGATTTACTTCGACGTAAATACACTCCTTAATCCTATCGTAATCATGCATATTTGTGTCTTTATTCGAAACACCCAGAGTAGCATCATTCAGGTATCTGTCCCAGGAAAGCAATCGTAAGCAAAGGTGACTGAGACTTCCTCATAAGCATATGGTGACTAGTATGGTCACAATGGACTTTTACGATTGAACTGGGATTTGGCATCTGCATCACACAGTTGATGTAAGGTTTACTTTGGAAACATTCTAAAGTACCGCCATAACACATAACGATGCTATATTGTCTCAGTTTGCTAGCAACTTTAACCTGATTTTACATTCCAACCGAAAAAATAGAAACAAGAAGAAAAAATCAAAACAAACAAGCAAAAAACCACTCAATAGCTTGACACGAACAGTAAGAAATCTATGGATGCAAATAACCCTGATTCAGAGGTCTGAGG
Organism: Acanthopleura granulata; assembly: GCA_016165875.1. Lineage (NCBI taxonomy): Eukaryota > Metazoa > Mollusca > Polyplacophora > Chitonida > Chitonidae > Acanthopleura > Acanthopleura granulata. Next base: position 13,376,460 of record JABBOT010000080.1, on the reverse strand, counting down.
GATACAGGTGTTAAAATTGCATTAGTTGCATGTGTGGAAGGATACTTTCCATAGGGAAAACGTGATGCGAACTGGTAACATTTCAGCCGATGTATTGGTTTTTGTTTTAACCTTAATGGACTCGGTAACATTTGATGTTGGCTCGAGGGCGAAATGCAACATGAAACTTTTTAGACAGCACACTCGTTATCAGATTCAATTGTTTTGCCATATTGGACAAACAAATAATAGGTTTACTGTATATGACTTTGAGAGCAGTAGATGTTTATGTTTTAACACAAAGCTGATCTGAAGAACAAATCCCTTGCTCGATCGATTCGATTGTTTTGGTTTTTGGGGACAAATGCAATACGCGACTCAGTAAGACCTCTGTAAGATTTTATTGAGGTTGACGCAAAGGCGAGTTGAAAACGACCCAGACAAAAAGCACAAATCCTTGTTACATTGTTTTGGTATATCATGGGGTTACAACCAAAGCATCAGTAATGAGAACCAGTTCAGTGTACAATATACAGCTATAGGAGAGTTGGTTTCTTTGCTCTATATCTTCAAGTACAAAAGTTACACACAATAACACGAACGTATAATATAAGTCAAAGCTCTCCATTTGTCGAGATCCAGCGTTGCTGGCAGTTTCAGTAACCTCTCTCTGGAAGCGGTCTGGGAGTGATGTTATTATAGGATGGAATGCCAAAGGAGTGGTGTAACTTTCGACCAGACTGCGGCAATGGGGTTACTGGGTGTGAGAGGTTCGGGATTTGGTGAGCACTTGCCTAGAGAGCATCTGGACTGAAAGCTGGAATAGTGCTTAGATCTTAATATTGTGCCTTTGAACGACTCAGCGCGCGCTTAATGCAGAGAGCTGTTACAAGAAGATAACACCACGTATTCGTTAGCCTGTGTAAATGCAGGACTAATGTTAACTGGTTTTTACTGTTGGATTTATTTATTAGTATTAAATCTTGGTTGCACTTGGCAGTATTTCAGTTGCATTATAGGCCTGTAGCCCTTCCAACAAGTCAAGTCCTACGATATCTGTTGCACAAGACATATAGGCTTTCTGACACCCCAGAGAAAACGTTAACAAATAATGACAAAGTACGCTTAGAAAATGTACTTGTACTAAACGCTATGGCTTGTTAACGCTGTCGTTTAATTAAGCTCACGTGTCGATTTTTTTTTTTTTTGTTTCTTGCCTTGCGTCACAGTTGTGGGATTGAGAATCGCCCTTCCACTAATTAAAGCAGGGAAAGAATTGTTCGCATTTTAGCACACTGTCTGTTATTAAACCTGATTTATTTATTTGTTTCTTTATTAGACTGGTGTTTAACGCCGATTTCAAGAATGTTTGACTTATTCGACTTATTAGTGCACGTACATGCTTATAGCCTTTAATGAACTGATCATTAAGCCAGGGAGCTAATGAACTTATGCCCTAAGATTTACAGCGTTTGTTGTCTAACAGTGCCAGTGACCTGGATGGAAAGCTTAGTTCTTAGAGGATTTTGCCCTGACCCACATATCTAGTTTCGCCTGAAGCAGAGACCTATCGACTGTTCCAAACAGGCCTTGGGTCACTTTTGTGCTGTAGTTCTACCATATCAAGCAAAGACGCGGTATTTCGGAGTTGAACATGAAATTGAGTTGATGGCGATCGCAGTTACCTGTTATCATCGCAGAACAACGACAACAGCAAATTTGCAAATGATATTTTGTGCCAAATGTAAGCTGTGAAAATGGCACATTTTGACTGGATAATTGTCACGGATTGGATACCACGTGAAATAGTGGACAAAATAGTGACGGGAAATTCAATGCAAGAACAATGCGAACAGGAGAGACATAATAACAACGTGTCTATGTTGAATAAACTGGAAAGAGACTTAACAGTATATGCTTTAAACTTCTTCATTTCGTTTAGTATGCATTGCTCCACACATGTAACAAATTTACACTACCAGCTTTAGAAACCGCGAAATTGGAATTTGCTCCAGTGCATCATTTTCAGATGATTTTCAGATGAGCTCTGAACCATGATATCTCTGCAACTCGTGTATTGTCACTATGCTATGTATTTCTATAAAACTGAGGATGTTTTGTGTTGCCGTGTTTGTGGTGACATCGCAGAGTCATAAAAACTAAGACAAAAGACTCTTGTATGCCCCGAGAGAAATTCAGCTAATATTTACTTTACAAATGTATGTACATTATTGAACAAACAAAAAAGCCAAACAAAGTACAACTCTAAGCTTTCTCACGCCCATTCTATAGCTAAAGAAAAAAAAAGAAAAAAAAAAACAGAAAAAAATACATTTATGATGAAAGTGGATCAGATAAAGTAGCGGTGAAAGAATAGAACCCTGCACACCAACAATGCGTTATGAAATTTACTCCCCTTGTTTACCTGTGTACGGCGATTCAGGTTTTAAGTCTAAAAAATACAGTGGCTGACATTGTTTGATAGAGCACATTATATGATAGAATAAGTTAAGAAAAAGTAATAAAGAAAAATCCAGTTATACAGTATTGGCACGTAAATTGGATTTCAGATATGAGAACTGGTCTACATATGCCTGTTGTGACGTTTGATTTTGAGTATCTCACCTTTCTATACACTTTACAGTGATAAACAAGGATTTAGAAATGGTCTACTTCTTTTAAAGTTTTAGAAATAAACCGGCATACATATCCACGTGCAGTTTGTTCAAGATTGTACCTGTTTCTTTTACGGATTTATCACTGTTACAGTGTGTGGATATGATGGGCTGGTAAATATCTAAAGTTCTAATCATTCCTCGATGTTTTATGTGGGTTTCAGTAAAAAGTGCTCGTTCAAGCGGGGTAATAGCATGTTATGTTCTGTGTGTGTTTATAAGCCAGATTTCATCAGCCAGATTAGAAATTCTAAGGAGGTATTGATTTTGTATCCCAATAAAATATCCTTCTTTCGCAGGAGTGTCACATATATATTGCTTCGCCCACGCCTATAGGCCATATGTAGGCCTGTCAGTTGAAGGTATGAATGTTTTAATATGTATATGTACATGTCTATAGAAGAAGGTTTGATGTGAAAATAAAGAAAAGTGTGATCGAGTTAGCCCTTGATATCTTTGATATCTTTGATATCTTTGCAATTTATATTTCACTATTTCGCTAGACCCATTTTATACATTCCGTAAATACACTCCGTACCCTCCGTTAGGGAGGCCGATGATGAAAGAAATTGTGTTTTTTCTATGTTTGATAATATTCGTTATTTATTTATTTATTTTTTTTTTTGGGGTTATTTTTTTGGGTTCAGTAAGTTTATATTTCCTTTTCTTGACGCAGAGGTAACGGCAAAGCTTTACTATGACTGACAGCGGCGAAACCAAAGCCGTCCAGCGGAAAAATGGCAGTCTGGAAGAGATGGAGAAATTGAACGCGGAAGATGGAGTGGCGGTCGAAGCGAAAGGGGCCTTGAAAAAGAATGTGGGACTGGTCAGTGCCGTGGCTCTTATCGTCGGTACTATGATAGGTGAGTTCATCCGAATGTTTCCTATACCCGGAAGGCCATGATCTATAATAAATGGCCTAAAATATCGTCCATGATCAAGTTGCACATTTTGCGTGATTCTGAGAGTTCTTATTGAACTTAGAGAGTTGTTTTGAAGTTTGATGGGAAAATAGAATTATATGCGAGTGGGAAAATGCCAGTTTCAACAACAAACTTATTATTTTATCACATAATATTTGCCTCTAAGAATGAACTATTTAGGAAGAAACTTTAGGTTATCTACAACGTCGATGTGGAACCTGTAACGATTCTGGTCTAAGGGGTGTATACTTCATTGTTCAGTCCCGTTTGAATTTTACGATGACGATTCGGTGTCAAACTGTGTTGTACTGATGTAGAATGTACGGTCCAGTCAGATTGGACGAGGAGAAATGTACTCCAAAAGCTTTCGCGTTTTATTCACATTGAAAGTATTGTCTACCATCAACGTACGATCACACTCTGCACAACAAGTCTATTCATCTCATGGATCAAGGATCAAGGTGTCCTTTCACCGACCGGCGATCATAATTCAACGTGGATTACTAGTCTAGTAATCCGGGGTCGGGATATCCTGGATCAAACCCTCGTCGGGTCATACCAAAGACTTTAAAATGGTACTTGTTGCTGCCTCGCCTGGCGCTCAACACTGAGATGTTAGAGCAAGGAAACAGGACTGGTCGACCCGGTGTCAGTGTGATGTGACTGGGTGTGGTGTCATATCTGGTGTCTTCGGCATGATGTTCCAGTGGGGCAGCACTTTGGTGGCATAGACACAGTATATATACATTCCATAGACGCCTCGACCTCATATGACCGAAAAATTATTAAGTACGACCTTAAACCTATACATACATATATTTATTTATTTGATTGTTGTTTTACACCGTACTGAAGAATATTTCACATACGATGGCGGTCAGTACTATGATGGGAGGAAACAGGGCAGAGCCCGATGGAAACCCACGACCATCCGAAGGTTGCTTGCATACGTGCCATGTGCGGCCGGAGAGGAAGCCAGCATGGGCTGGGCTTGAATTCACAGCGACCGCAATGATGAGAGGATTCTGGGTCATTACGTTGCGTTAGTGCGCTTACTGACTGAGCCACGGAGTCCCCGAACATACTTATAAATATACATACATACATACATACATACAAGTCTCTTCAACTCACTCAAGCGGTCGTATGTGACTGATTTATAGTGATCAGGGTCCACCATATGTTACATACCCCATCGGCCGTATTGTTGGGAGCTGATAGTTGTTTTCTTTCTGTCCACTGTCTTAATGATCGTGAGTAGGACAAGCCCAGCCGAGAGTGACGTCACAACCTAACAACAGATGTACGATATAACATATGTACCTGTAGTTCTCACTGACGCAGTAATTAACTTTCTTTACCCATAATCATGACCGCCGTCGAATATGATATTCCTGAGTAGGGCGTCATACCCTCTTTAAATCTTAAGAGTTGAATAGCACAATAGAACAAACGCTAATGCGGGACATACAAATAACTGTCAAAAGTAACATACGCAGATATGAAAACGATTAAACTAGCCAGAAACCGGTTCTCCATCAGATGTTAAATAATTTGTGTGAATGAATAAAACACAAAGGACCCTCAACGAAACACGTACAGACTTATATACGGTACGTAACATGTCATACCGTACTGACCTCATTATTCTATGGCTGTTACACAGAGGTTAATGTATGTATGTATATTTGGGGTTTTACGTCGTAGACCTACTCAACAATTTTCAGTTAAACGTACTGGCGTCTAGGAGTCCTTACAATGTATGTGTATACTGTGTGTTTGTGTGACAAAGCGTGTTCATGCCGCCAAAGTGCTATCCCCAATGGACCACCATACACCAATACATCAGACATGGCATCCCACGAAGTCACATTAAACTGACACTGGACCGACAAGTCTTATTTCCTTTCTCTAACCTCTCAGTATTGAGGACCAAGCGAGGTAGCAACATCTACCATTTTATTGTCTTTGGTATGACCCTATCGGGATTGATTCCAGATCTCCAGGCCCCCGAGCTGAACGCTCTAATCACTAGGCCACCGAGGGTTTCAGAACGTAATAAACTCTTTATCGAAGATAAATTTTCGTCTGGTAGTTCATATATAGTCCTACTACATCAGTTACTGAAGTATACGCGGTTATTATTTGTAAAAGAACAACAGGCGATTTTTATCCACAATACAGCCCCACGTGTAGGATCTAATATACAGCAACACAGGATTTCACCAGAAATACAGCCTCACGTCGTTAATCCGTGTAGGATCTAATATACAGCAACACAGGATTTCACCAGAAATACAGCCCCACGTCGTTAATCCGTGTAGGATCTAATATACAGCAACACAGGATTTCACCAGAAATACAGCCCCACGTCGTTAATCCGTGTAGGATCTAATATACAGCAACACAGGATTTCACCAGAATTACAGCCACACGCTGTTATTTCGTTTGAGATCTAAAAGAACAGAACAAAATTTTCCCAACTTATTTTCAGCAACACTGGTTATTTCATGGAGACCTTATACAGCAAAACAAGGCTTTCACCAGTACTACAGTGATTTATTGTGCATGTACCACAAAACATTGTTAAAAATGGTACTAGTTAGGGCCTCGCTTGGCACTCAGCACTGAGATATTAGAGCAAGAAAACAGAACTGGTAGACCCGGTGTTAGTATAATGTGACTGGGTTGAGTGTCTTGCCTGCTGTGTTCGTTATGATGCTCCAGCGGAGGCAGCACTTTGGTGGCGTGGACTCACACAAGAAGACACAGTAAATATATACATTCTAAAGATTTCTTGTCGTCATATAAATGGGTTAGTTCATTACTACGTAAAACCCATCATACATTCAATACGTGGTTAGCATTAGTGACACAGCAAAACGTAGTTACTTGTATTATAGCAGCACAATACGGCAACACGTGGCCATCAGCCCACTGTTGCCTGTGTTCAACTATGTCACCTACTTTTTGAAAAATTATTGTGTCACCAGAGGCGAGGAAGTTTTTTCTCTGAATTAGAAAAAAAATGCTCAGTAACTGGATATCCTTTGCACGAATATGTGTGTTCAACATATCGACATATTGTCCAGTGTATTATCTGATGAAAGACCGGCATATCGTAATGAAAATGAATGAATTACTTATCGCTGAATATAAGCGACAAGTTACAAGAAACACGTTATAATACTAAAACCACACATAGATGTTATCAGTCCTTTCCAGGAGTGCAGCAACGCAAACTTATAACCAGTATTACACAAAACAGCAACTCGTAATAATTACCGGCGATGCAGTTAACAGCAATACGTAGTAATTGGCAGCAATGCCGTAAACAACAACATGTAGTAATTACCAGCAATTCAGCAAACAACAACACGTAACTATTACCATTAATACAGCATACAGCAACATGTAGAATTTACCAGTAATACAATAAACAGCAATACCTAGTAATTGTCACTAATACGGTGTACAGCAACATGTATTAACCGGTAATACAGTGTAGAGCCACATGTACTAATTACCAGTAATATAGCAAACAACAATACGTAGTAATTACCAGTAATACAGTTAACAGCAACACGTTGCCATGACCAGTAACAGAGACAGATGTAGTAGTTTACATGTACTGTTGTTATTAGGCTTACTAGCAATACAGCAACACGCATTTATTACCGGTAATACATCAAGCTTTAATGTAGTACAAGTTTAGTATATGTTAACTTTCATACTAGCAATGAGAGTAATATATGTACCTTGATTTCTTTTCATGCTGTTATGCCGAGGTAGCCCTTTGACCCTTAGTGACTCCAACTTTGTGGAGATCAAAGTACACTAAAACTGACTTAACCGGGTCACATCCTGTGTCCACCAGAAGTCGTTGCCCTTACTATTTACATACAGTAGTGAACTCATGAATATGAGATTGTTTGTTTATAGCATCTGAAATGTGACATATCACTTCAAGTGCAGTACTCCCCTTCCCACTCATCTTAACACTGGCATCGTGAGAGAATAAGTGAAATGCCCACCACTCCCTTACGGCGGGTGTAGGGACAGGTGTAACCCACTATGACCTGATATTACCCTGTGAATTTCGGCTGTGACCTCCTTGTCCACTCTTTTTCGCTCAACCAGGGGATCTACCTGGTACATGATAATCCTCCAAGAAAGTGGATAAGTTTATTGACCTTAACACCCTGTTGTAGCTTTGAACGTTTAGCGTTCGAAACTAGGTGTAGTTAGTTCCCCTTAGTGTTTGCACATGGACAGAAAAACGATGTAATCGCCTGGTTTGTCCAAGTAGGATGCAGGCTGTGACAAAGAGTCCCGTATGATCTTTTTTTAGCTCAAGTATGAGAATGTTAGAAAAAATATATGAAGCACATCATAAAACTAAATATACAACGATTATCAACCTGGCGTACCAGATGTAGCTGAGATAAATGGACCATAAAACAGACTGTCAATCGGTGTAACAGTAATACCCTAAGACAAATTCCTGTTTGTGGAAATACAGAGACATAGATTGGTACGAACATTCGCGAGTTGCTGTCCTCCGAGGGGTTTCCAATACAACAGAATGAACAGCAATTCGTCGGAATTGCCCCTTCCTTGTTTAATAGCCTCTACAGGGATACGTAATTGAATGAAACGGCTACACACATTCAGCTGTTAAAATCGTTCTCAAAAATGTTACAAGTGAACAGTATGTCAATGTCAAAATAAATTGTCAGGCAGCAATGTCATAAGAGATTAGTCTGCTTAAGACACATTTATTTGATGGGAGCTTTTGTACGCCATAATATATTTCCCTTGTTTGTCTACTGTCATGTTTAAGGGTGGATGTAATATAATAAGTATCTTTGGGGAAACCACCTGTAATACCAGTTATCTGAAAACCTCTTGAATTAAAACCACCTGAGCGCCAGAGCTGGTTTCAATCTGTTGACCTCTTTGATTGATCCTGAGCTGTCCAGTCACTGCGAGAATCTTCAGTTTCATATTGGAGTAACTCGAGAACTGGAATGTGTATATTGTGTAAACAACGGTTAATTCACATTTCCTGACATATATAACCCCTGCAGACTTTTGGGATTTGTGAGTGTGCAGAGATCAGGGGCCAGCACTCAAAGATGTCTCGAGTTTTGCTCAAGAGTTAGATCTGTAGGATGGAGTGGATTTATTATGTCTTACCACAACCACACAGGCATCATAATTTAAGAGCAACGAATAACTTATTTCGTGCCCAGAGGCAATAAATCTATTGAATAAGCGCGATAAGTGCCGGGGTTAAGATTTCAGGTCATAAACGTATGAACAGCATTTTCGTACGTATAAAACAATCATCAAAGCAAACGTTTTCAACACGTTTTCTTTCAAATTCCAGGATCGGGAGTGTTCATTTCACCGACTGGCGTTCTCAAGTACTCGGGATCTGTCGGTGCCAGTCTGATTGTGTGGGCCGGATGTGGAATCCTCGCTCTTCTGGGTAAGTCGTTGTCCATTCAAAGATCATCTTCAATTACTTGACAGCCGTTTGGACAGGCTGAATGTTGCTGTGGTATTTATTAAGACGTTCTATGCGCTTTTTTATTGCAGAAATGTTGTCACAGGCATGGTGTGCTATGTAGTGAATAATTTGCATCTATTTCTGTTTTCTGTTTTTCGTGTGGAGAGACTGTCCTAACATATACATGTATGCTTAATACTTAATACATATTTTATAGAAGACAACTTTCGCTTGAAAGAATGAAAATGGTTTAAGGCCACTTGACCAATAATGCAACTACATTGTGGCGCTTGAACTTCGACTCTTTTGCAACATGCAACACTAAGGGTAGAACCTGTGGGTTCAAACCCATTCATAGACAGAAAGTTTGTAAATTTCCATCGCTCTCACTGTTCGAGGTGCATGCCTCAGGAAGAATAAGCGATTATTAACATTTTTTCAATACCAGTTCTAATGTGCTGTTGTTCTGTTTGCTGGCAGGTGCTCTGACCTACGCAGAGCTGGGCACTTGTGTACCATTATCCGGAGGAGAACATGCGTATTACATGTTTACCTACAAAGGCATGGGCAGGAACTTCGGCCAGCTTCCGGCGTTCCTCTACGCCTGGGTTGGAATCTTCATCATCCGGCCTGTCATGTTTTCCGTGATATCCCTTAGCTTGGGCACATACATCATCAAACCGTTCTTCCCAGGTTGTGAGCCGCCCATTATACCCATAAAACTGATCACGGCAGCAGCCATGTGTAAGTTGGACTTGGTTACCGCCATTTCCTTTTAGCTCGCTGAAGCAATTGCATTTTCGCGAAAACTCCTGTAGACGAAACTAAAATATCTCGATGAAGGAAGTAGGAATAGGTCTATTTTAGAATGCTGGCTGAAGTTGACATTCATATGTATTCAGTATTTATTTATTTGCTGTTTAACCCCGTTCCCAAAAAAGGATTTTTCACTTATCATTCATATGACTGTTGTTATGTTAATGATTGGAGGACACTGGGGTGTAAGGATGTAAACGAACTCTCTATCCTCGGGTAACTGACAAACTTCCTGACTTAAAGCCGCAGCCTTACAAGCCAGGCCTGGAATCGAACTGGCACCCTGATTTGGTGAAGGTCCGTTCGGCCTTTTCGAGAACAGACATTCCACGATTCCAGCTCAACAATCAACACACCTTCACTCATATATTTAATTGATGTTTTACGCCGTAGTCAAGAATATTTCACTTATACGGCGGGGGCCAGCATTATGGTGGGAGAAAACCGGAGCCCAGGAAACCCACGACCATCCGCAGGTTGCTGGCGGAACTTCCCATGTACGGCCGAAGATGAAGCCAGCATGAGCTGGACATGAACCCACAGCGACCGCATTGGTGAGAGATCATAACGCCGCCTAGCGCGCTAACTCCCTCGGCCACGGAGTCCCCTCAATACACCTGCTAATACACCTGCTAATACACCTGCTAATACATCTGTCATTGTATTTTTTCTTGTCTCATTTGTGTCTACATTTCAGTTTTTTTTGTTTCTTTCAGTGGTTATAACATTTGTGAACTGCTACAGCGTGAAAATAGCAACACAGGTGCAAAACGTGTTCACTGCTGCTAAGTTATTAGCTGTGGTTATCATCTCAATCGGGGGCATTTATTTCATCGCCACAGGTAAATGCTTTTTTCCTTACCGTTTCATTGATATATCCATTTGTAGCTAATTAGTTGTCTTTTAATTACCATTTCTTTTAAGTTGTCTTTTAATCACGCTTAAAAACAATGAAATTAGGATTGTGAACATTAAATTCGCGTCAGGCCATATTGGAGTGTATTGTGCTGAGAGAATGGCTTTTTGTATGCATCCCTACCCAAATATTGTTGAAGGCACGTTGAACACGGCAATAACACCACCTTTAGACCATCGAAATTTTTTTCTGAAACTACATATATTGTGTTTGCATATTTTTGTGAAATGAATAAAATGAAATGTAATGTTTGAATTCTGTTGTGGACTAATTTAAGTGTCAGCGGCATGACATTTTTTTTCCATTTCAGTTAATGTATTCCATCATGGAATAACTCACTTTAGGCTTAAGTAGATGTTAGCCTAGTAAACGTCTCCCGAATAACCCACAGATGTATAGGAAGTTTTGGACGTAGTTTTCAGTGGAAATTTCAGTCAGGTTTATTCATTTGTGGGCATTCTTTAAAACATTTAGGATAAACTGAAAAGAATTTCATGTTTTATTCATCTTCCAAGTGCCGTACATACACGCTTATCGGTCATTGCTTAACCATTACTGTATTGCAGGCAACACAGAAACCATAAGTGAAGGATTCGAAGATACCGCTGAAGATCCATCTTTGATAGCTTTAGCGTTTTACAACGGCCTGTGGGCTTACGATGGATGGTAAGTAAATGCAATCAGTTGTGTGTCTCGATTCCTAATAATAAGGCTCTGAAATAGAATTGTCCGTATCAAGGCTAATGATACAGTTCATTTGCTCTCATCCCCTTTGTCTGTTTTTTACACAAAGGCTACTGTTAAATACAGTTGTTTATATCTAGGATTGCCATATCCCATTGTTATCCCATATATCAGCAAATTGGAACATGCTCATTACTCAATGCCATATAATATAATGGCCGCGTTTACACTACAAAATTTAACCTGGGCCAGACATGAGTTAAGTGTTTACACTACATTAAAAGGATGGACAAAATGAGCCGGGTAATTTTAACCTGGTAAAATCAGCCCTCCGACAAGACCAGGAGCATATCTACCTTCGGGCAGTGCAAACATTTAACCTGGGGCAATTTATCTCTCAGATTGGTTGCGAATAACATCAACTTTTCTTTTTTGCATGCGTTAACCAAGCGCCACCTATCGGAGAGTCAAACCGATGAGTAGTATGTGTTAATACAACCCCTTGTAGTGTGAATGCAAAATTGATTTGTCCACGGACAGATTAACCCGGGTTAGTTTGCTCGCGGGTAGATTCTTGTGAAGTATGAACGCCACTGATTTCAACTGCTAACCAAAATATTGTAGAATAACACTACTTTAAATTTTTCACACAGGAACAATCTGAATTTCATAACAGAGGAGTTAAAAGATCCATACAAGTGAGTACTGGTATAATTTGCGTACAAAAAATATCGTTTCTTCAAATATATCAGAACAAAACAGAGAGAGAGAGAGTGAGAGAGAGAGAGAGAGAGAGAGATATGGCGGCTGTTAAGTTTATGGGTGGAAGAAACTGAAGTGACCTGAGACAAGTACCGCCCTCCTACAGGCTCTGGATTGGTCACCAATGCGCATGTCGTCGTTCAGTGAGTGAGAACGACATTTTAGGCCAATGAGCCATTAACAACCAAAATCCTCTCTCAAAGTATGTTGGGAGGTACTGATGTTGATATGGTGCACAGATACAGATTAATTATGTTTTTTACACAATGTTGCAAAATCGTTTCAAACGTTTGCATGTGAACATTATAACTGGTATTTGTTTCCTGTCCTCAGAAATCTGCCTCGGGCTATCATCATCGGAATTCCTCTAACCGCCTGCTGCTATGTCCTCGCTAACATAGGCTATTTTGGGGTGATGTCACGTGTAGAGATTTTGGCCTCCCCAGCCGTAGCTGTGGTGAGTTATCTACTTTAGAAACTCGGTGTTTATGCTATATATTGTAATGTTTTAGAAGTTTTACGCTGTTGTGTCGTGTTTTTCAACAGGGGAGGTTCGAGCTCGGACTCTTTTGTCACTAAATGTAAAAAAAAGTCCTACTTTATCACGTGACATTGTTTGATTGTTGATATTACTTTACCGATCACCTGTCTGACCATTTTCTGGAGGTACCAATGACATTTCTTTTCTTCGGGGACTTCTCAAGTTTACAAAACTCCAGCTCTTTAATTTTCACTAGTTCATCTAGTCTAAATAATTATTTGTGATGTAATAGTAAATGTAATCAGAAATAGTTGCCTGACTTTTTTGACAAGTCATGTTGTACAGTTGGACTTTTCTTACATATAGCCATAAAAGAGTTCGAACCCGAAACTCGTCTATTGAATGTGTGCAGAGTCAGTTATGTCCCCTTGTTTTTCTTGTCAGCAATGGGGTGAGCGTGTACTGGGAGTGATGGCGTGGCTGATGCCAATGTTCGTAGTCATGTCCTGCTTCGGAGCGTCAAACGGTTGTCTGTTCGCCAGTGGCAGGTAAGCATATACATCTGTAACGTTGTCAGCATGACCTTATGTCATTCACATTCATTCATTCTCTGACGTCAACCGGGGCTTCCGTGGCGGAGGGAGTTAGCGCGCTAGTGTAGTGTAATGAATTAGGAGCCTCTCACCAATGCGGTCGCGGTGAGTGCATGCCCAGCTCATGCTAACTTCCTCTCCGGCCTTTGTGGAAAGTTTCGCCTGAAACCTACGGATGGGCGTGGGTTTCTTTCGAGTTCTGCCCGGTTTCCTCCCACTATAATGCTGGCGGCCGTCCCGTAAGTGAAATATTCTTGAGTACCCCAATGAGATAAATAAATCTAACGCTGATCAAGCGCCCTCACTTTCTATCTCTTTAGAGGGGAAGAACTTCCTAGTTGTATCAGATACATGTAGGAAACGTGAGATTTTCTGACTGTCATCGAAAGTCCTCAGTAATCGAATTTCAGTCATGGGGAGAATATCTGATTTCTGACCATGAGTATGCGTTTCTAGATTCGTATGGGCGTCTACTTGCATTTTCGAAAACCTGACGTTACTTGCAGGCTGTGTTACGTAGCTGGTCGGGACGGTCACTTGCCCAAAGTCGTGTCTTACATCCATACGACAAAGGTCACCCCAGCACCGGCGCTCATATTCACGGTGAGTAGAGACGTCAGCAAATGTAGTTCCAAAAATATATTAGTGAAAGAGTGAAACGGCCATTTGCCGAAGCTGAAATAGACATTAATTTAGTCCTGTGATGATAAGGAAGAATGAAACATGTAGTTTATTAGTTGTGAAGAGTTAATCAAGCCAATGGTTGCCTGTGTGCTTTTACCACGCTTTTTCCAAAATGGCGAATGAAGTGGTTTTTGGCATAACAGCGTAAAAGCAAATGAACAACTCGTCTTTATTGCTTTTCTAAATTTTTTGTGTTCAGAAATAAATAGATAAATTCTAAGCTGCGACAAGTATGGCGTCGTTGTTGTTCTTATTGTTTTGGATGATGGGCATTTTTTAAATGCGCATGCGTAACGACTAGTTGACCTCACATTTTATATTTTATCTTCATGTGTGCCTTTCCCCACAGCTCATCACGGGTATCATCTTTCTTATTCCCGGAGATATAAGCACGCTGATCGACTTTTACGGCTTTATCACGTGGATTGTTTACGGGTTTTCAGCCCTTACTTTACTGGTCCTCAGGTTTTGCAGAAAAGATCTTGTAAGGCCTTACAAGGTAAGACACCCGACCTCCAGTTCTCTCCCTTTACCCAAATCTTCAAGAACAGTGATGAAAGTAACATTTTCCGTTGATGTCAGTATTACCTACACAATTAATGTGAAACATCTAGCTTTAATTTCATGCAAGGGGAAATCACGCTTTAGAGTGAAATTTGCATATTAGTAAATAGACTAATGTTTTGACGTGTCAATCCTATCATTCTGAGGAAAATCCACGTTCAGAACGGGATTTCGCGATACATAAACAGCACTCGGAACATTTCTAAGAATAATTCGGACCAAAGCTGTGAAGTCTAAGTGCTGTTCATTCCTGCTTTTGCAATGACAATTTGAGGGCAATCTGTTACAAGAGAGCAGTGGTCATTAGGGCTTTGACATCGAGTCATCATTCCGTGGGAGAAGGTGCTACGCCATTACAGAAATGGCCACCCACTTATTGGCTCTCCATGTTTCTGGTTTATGCGGTCAAACTGCTGTCAGCCTTAACCCTATATCTGTGCTTTTTTTTCTTTTACCTTACAGGTGAATATCGCCATTCCTATCATCGTGCTTATCATCTCGTGCTATCTAGTCATAGCCCCAGTTGTCAGGGAACCAAAGATGTCCTACTTTTACGGATGTGTATTTATTTTTCTGGGAATTATCTGCTATTTCTTCTTCGTACGATTTAGGAAACATCCAGGCTTCATGGGTAAGCATTTGTTTATCTTGGGCGTGCTAAGGAGCTTTTTTGTAAGATTTCAAACGCTAGATGATAGCTGTTTCCCACACATTTTTTGGTAGTGTAAGTAAATGCAGGATTTTTCGGCTAACCGTAAAATTGTGTACTCCCAGTGTATTTTGAGGTCATTGAATTTGCGCAACAAATTGGTCCCAAGCTTTGTAGAATTTTGTCCCAAACTGTGTATAATTTGGTGTACAGAAGAACACAGCTTGGTGCACAGCTTGATACAAAGAGTTTCACAACCTGATATCAAGAAATGCACTACCCAATAATGTGAGGTGCACAATTTTCTATCAAGAGTTTCATAATCTGATATCAAAATTGCAAGACGGTTTCAAGACGTTCGTATTCTGTTATTTAATTATATAAAATCTGCCGTCTGTAAGAACAAAATTTCCATGGCATAGAGAGTTTCGAAGTCAGATTTAAAGAGATTAACACAGTGATATCAAGAGATACACTACTTGGTATCAATAAGCTCAGTCTGGTATCAGGAAGCGTACTGTGTGAGATCAGAAGTTCATAATCTGGGATCTAGAGATTTACAACCCAGATTTACATCCGAAATCTGGTATCATATCAAGTGATGCAGAATCTGGTATCGACAGATGCACAACCGGGTATCTATTTATGAATTTACCGGCAACAAGAAGTATATAGTCTGGTCTCATATTATGCACAACCACTAAAACTATACCAGACCAAGGTTTAAATTGTAGTATTTTTGATTTTATTTATTTTTGTGTGTATGTTTCAGGAAAACTAACAAAGCTCATTCAGATCGTTCTTCAAGTTGCGCCACCGGAGGCCGATTAAATTAAACAGCCATGGAAGAGTGGCAGTAGACCCCACTAAACCGCTAATACGTTTCTCATGTCGGAAGAGTAGTAGGCATACCACAGGGGACAAAGCTTGGCGAGCCCAGACGTCTCTTTCTAAATGTGGTGAGACTGAAGCGCTTCATGTAAGGGAAATAACTGCCTAGATGCAATTCCCTGCTAGGGCCCTAATGTCTGATATATAAACGATGCTTATATTTTTGCTATTAGCGTCGTTGTAGTAGTGCATGGTTGTGGTGATTTGCATAATTGTGAATAAGAGAAGAAAACAGACCTTTGCAATCCAAGAATAAAAAGGGTGTGCACTTACAGAAAATCGTATCTTCAGTTAATTGCTTTCACACTGATTGAGGTTACTGGTGGCAAAAGTATCTCCTTTGAACGAGTTATTGCGTTATGTCACTTGTTTTATTTAGAATTAAACCCATATTTTGGTTTCGTTTTAATGTTTTAAGCATTTGCGGTATTGACTTTATTTGCATATTTTTGTCATAATGTAAATCAACGTGGTTGATTTTCAAGCATAGTGTAACTTTGAACAACTGCTGTTTAGCGAGCGAAGGCGATGTATAATTTTCTGTTTGTGTATGTACACAATTGACACTGTAATGCGTGCATTAGAATCTAATTAACGATGTAATTAAGCGGTATAATTAGTGTTACCGTGGATGTTGGCCGTGAAAATTTGTTGAACTTTATGTTGGATTTACAATTAGATATTGAAAATACACAGGATTGCCTTGTAGACGAGGTAGTTGCTGACGGTACTTATTGTATGAACATCAGTATGTTCTTTACTTCATATTGTCAAATATGTCTTAAAATACACCGATAAATATATACCGTAAAGACAATCACGGATAATCACTGAAACACAAGAATAAAAAATATATGAATGACATTATCCTCTTGGTAATGTATACTATTGGCAATGGTGATACGTTTTAATTCGTTTTATCTCATTGATGTTGATGGAAAAATATTATCCACAAAATATTGTTTCCTAAGCCAATCTTTGCGTGAATCTCCCTGCGTTATTTCATCAGTGGCGTTAACGGTGCAGTTCTCAGTTCTGCTACCACGGTCCAGTACTTTAGCTGTTGCTTTTCTGTCTTATCAGGTATCAGAGAAGATGATCTGACTTTCAGTTTCATTTTTCCCATCATGTCAGATGACCCTACGGAACTGACTTTTAATTTCATGTCCCATTTTTGTTAACTGTCATTTCCTGCTTTGTTGACTTTTACTTGTAACTGACGGTGTCACCAATACACTTATTGTTCTCCACTCTGTTGTGTTCGTTTCCCGGAAAAGTGTATGGTTATAACCGTCAACTCTCATTTTTGCACTTTTCCCGTAACAGCGGTCATCTCAGCCCAACCGTCTGTTCTGTGTTTCTGACTAGTGTTTTATGCCTCTGAGTGATGTGGGTTTATGGTTTGTGTTCCGGATCTCTATGAAACTGCACTTGTTTTAATTCTCTAATTATATATAAAATTTTAAAGAGATATTTTTATCCTTTGATAAGATGCTGTAGCAGCGCGTATATTGTAACTGTGTAAATCTGGATATATTAATAACAGTAATTATTTCTAGGATATTGAAAAGTATTTTTGTATAATTATTATCTTGAATGACATATTTACCATACTCTATACAGTATGTAAAGATACAGTTTTATGTGTAGGAAACGCGTCTTGTTCATAGAATAACGGCGCGTGCCTTGTACAGCGTATGTGTTCTTCAATGCTGATAAGTAATGGTTGAATTGTGCGATTTGTCCAAATGTGAGATAAAGTAGATGACGCGGTAATGAAAACTTGCACGTGCAAAAACTCCAACTAAATGTTTCTGTAGAGTTTATTAAGAAAATGAATCTACATGAAGATGCTAGTCTCTACACTAGAAGGAACTTCATTGTTGGAAGAATTATTTAAGAATGTTTTTACTTTTAATGAGATATTAATCATGTTGTTGTGTGCATTTTAAAGCGTGACTTGGGTACTTCTCATGTTGATTTATACTGTACATTGTTTACTTACTACCTATTTACAATGGTGCCTTAATAATGAATCTTGTTTCATTCATTAGTTAAATGCGCGTATTTTCGATGTGACAAGTTGTTATATATACCGTATATAGACTTGTGCATTTTGAGTGTTCATTAAGCCGACTTTATGACTTAATCCATATTTCCGCATTTACGCAAATTCCTCCTGCATATGATTACTATTTTCCTCTTGTCGTTTTGACATTCGTGACAGTATGAAAGAGTGCCAGTTTTAATCCACGTCTTTCCAAATGCATTATGCAATATTGTGACAAGCATCCTTGGGAGTTCTGTGTATTGCGGTGTAAAGTTTAATGGGTAATTAGAAATCGTCTGGAATATTGCGTTTCAGAACGCTGCGGTATTCCATTCACACAGCTCTCTGCTTTATAATCTTGGGTGGTCTTTCTCAAATTAAACAAACTAAAAACAGATAGTTCTGCCACTACCTCGACTATGAGGTGGAAGGGTTGGGGAGGGGATTGTTCTTTTCCAGCAAATGTAAATCATCAGAAAATTGGAGCATAATTCGTAATTTCATCATTTATCTGACAAGTATGACCATTTTACTTTTTAAAGATGTCTCATAAAGTTTCATGTTTTCTTTACGGTGGACGTTCTTGTTCAAAGCAGAAAACTATACCACTCCAGCAAGGTGTTAACCTTTCAATCCTCAAGAACATGGAATGTTTCAGCAATGATCCTTTCTTTACTTTTTTGTTTGGGTTGTAGATCTCAGAGTTTATGCTTGTTAGTGTGGCGGAGTCTATCGTCTAATGTGTATACCAAAAACCGGAGCTTGTTTTTACAACTGGGTCATCCTCCATTAGTGCCAGTAAATTAGTGTAACCGAATTACTGTAAACTTTTAGAATATGACAACACGTATACAGTTAAATTTATGCTGTCTTTATTTTCTTAAAATGTCTATAATTTTGTTTTTCAATTGTATGTTATGTGGATTTGTTGAGGGTGTACATTTTTCAAGTTGTGTGACGTCTTCCAAATGCAGTCTGCTGTACATTACATGCAAATAAATATGAAACGAGCGTGTTATGTTGTTATATATTAACGTAAAATTCTTACATTTGTGGTTGGTTATTGTCACACAGTACAACGGTAAAGGGTCTCGTTGGTATTTTTAATACTATAGAGTTTAATTTTTGCTTTGGAATAAAATGAATTTGTAGACGAAATTAAGTTGAGGCTTTATTCTTTTTTTCTGAACAGTATTGGAGATATTTTATATGCACTGACGAAACATATATTCACAACGGACATGAACAGTGCGCAGTGGTGTTGTCGACAACCATCCTCATAATGTTTTTATTTGCACAGTTAAGAAAAGCCTGTGTTTTTACCACATGCTCTTACTCCGCGAGGGTTGTACCACATGCTCTTACTCCGCGAGGGTTGTACCACATGCACTTACTCGGCGACGGTTTTACCACTACGGTCGCTTTAGTGGTAAAAACAACCGTAATAGTAGAAGGACGTCATCTGTTTGGGGTTCACGTATTGTTTCACACGGTGATTTTACGGCAATTACGACCATTATTTTATGATGAAAACACATGACAACTTTTTTTCAGGCATTTTACCCTTACGTGTAACAGTAAACAGTTGATGAAAACACCGATCGACCTTATATATACTACATATGTCATCTACAGGTAGTTTTGTCCAGCTGACCTTATAGTGGGGAACGTGTGACCGCCATTATGACACACTAAGGCTGGAGTTGTTGCGATGCAAATATATGCTAGCGTTTGAAACTGTAAGTTGCGATCACTACTAAGTCAATAGTTTCTGCTACCTAATTGGAAAATAGTCTGTAGGTGAGGAAACAGGCAGTGTGTACATCGATGCGTGTTAACTATATCAAGATATATTATATTCACATTCTGTGATATTGGTCCATCATGTAATTCTACTTACAATAATATTTTTGAAAAAAATAAAGGTAGAAAATTAAAGCCTGATTAGATCCTTAGAACAGCAGACGACAAACCTTGTATTACACTGTTCGGTGTTCAAACAAATAGCAAAAAGTCAATGAAAAATATTAAATGTTGGATGCCAAATATGTCCGTATGTGGCCTTCTATTCGGATAACTGTATGACTTGTCAAACCTCCTTTTTCAACACTCAGTCTTAGGTCTACATGCCCGATGTTATCAGGTAAAGTTTAGTCCTTTTTTCTAACTGAAACATTGAACAATATGCTTCAGTCTGTTATTTTATGCCGTACTAAAGAGTATTTCACTTATACAACAGTGGCCAGTATGATCGTGGGAGAAACCGAGTAGAGCCCACGGAAACCCACGGGCAGACACAGACAGCTATATACTTCTATATATGAATAACTGCAACATATGAACAATAGAATTTTATGCTGCTCTCATCAAAATTTGTGTTCCCGTCGATGGCACGGTGATAATGACGTAATCTAACATCACATGACGCTCTCTTAAAAGTACCCTAGTTCTTCCAATATTTTGTTACACCTGGTTTACCCATTTTTGCTAATGTACATATAATTGTAACAGAAATACAAAGTTTCTTTTGTACTCCATTGTTTAGTCCATACACTTATCAACACATCCATGAATTTACTTTTTCCAAAAAGTGGGAGAGAAATGTAATATTTTGCTTTCAGTAGTAAAAATATCTGCCCCAATAATTAGAAGTATTAGGATATACAACTTAATATTAAATTCATCATTTTTGAGGTTATGGAGGGGGAGTATTTATAATGTTAACTCTTTCTATAAAGTGTAAGAAATTCAACACTTTGCAAAATTCCTAGAAAAAGTAATCTGATATTACATAAACACTTTAAGTGTTGTGCTGCGCATTATAAATATTAAAAGTTTTGTAATCTAACATTATATTACAACCTGGAAAGATTTTAGCACATTTTCTCATTTACGATTTGAGAGAGCCATCTTTCAGACGTATTTTGGATATTAGAACCACGAAAGTTTACGGCTTTCGACACGAAGCGGAGAGATCAGTGAATTGCCTTAATAAGCCAGATAATTATTTTGAGTGCGCATGACCGGAATTTCGTCACTATGGGACAAACCAACCCAGTTGGCTGCGTTGAAGCGTTGTAATCATCTCGAGTCATAAAGAATACAGTCCATTTGGCTCACTTTATGCGAGTCTTTGTGACATGAGAGACTTTAACTGGGCTGTTTCAAGTCGAAAACTTAGTAAAATATAGATTAAAAATAGAACTCGGCGGAACACATGGTCTGACGCCGTAGTCTGTGATGATCAAATATTGATACCGACGACCATGGGCTATTTATCCCCGTTCTGCTCATGCGCATTGAGACACTATTTGAAACAGCTATATGTTGCAAAACTAAGCAAGAGATTCCATGTTAAAATCAGGTCATTCAAAGTAGGTCGTGATAGTTCTGCGCAGATCAGAGGGTGGGAGGGGGGAGGGTCATAATTTGTCAAGCACTGACTTTGACAAGTCGTTATTGTTTCATCTCACGATAAATGCTATCACTTCACAAATTTAATACTGTCTGTTTCAAACAAAACATGACATTTCCTCCAAACCAAGGCATTGTGGAATAAAACGTCCGAAACAAATTCTGCAAAGGAGACCGTGTGGAGTAGATGTACGGTACGAGACAAATGCTGTAAATGTTTAAGGTGGCTTGGATATATCAGGAAAACTGATTCAGCTTAATGTAACCACGTGTTTATAAAGTTGCTTTTTTAATGAAGAATGAGAAAAGAAAAGACATGTCCGAGAATCTGACAGCCCCGCAGCAACCAGACTGCCCTGTGTTACTGGGCATCCAGTGGGAAGTCTTGTGACAGAACAATCATTGTTCCCAATACAAAAACGTGCACGTGATGAACTTTGATCAGCTGTCACCGATGTGACATTCGTCCTGACGTTTTCCTGTTTTCCGGCTGTTAGCAAGATTATGTGTCGAAATTAGACAGCCAATTGGAGTTCGAGTGTTGTTTGTGTATTGCAAATTTTTTTACCACTCCCATATACCGGACTGTCCTCTGAACGCTGAATAACTCCAGACAGATGGCATGTTACGAGACTATGAATTTTCACAATTGCTTGCACAAGGAGTGGTTGTGTTTAATCTCTAAGCCAAGTTTTTTGCGCGTGTGTGTCAGTAGGCACGTAGTCTGAGTTCAACACAATGCAGTAATAGCCTGTTTGATATTCTTTTGAAAAACCTGTTAACGCTGACTTAAAAATGATCTCCGGGAATTCGGTCCGGAAGTCAGTTCGCACATCATGTTGTATAGGAGCATAATTCCCCACACGAATAACGGAAGCCCGTGAAGATGGGAGCGCTGGTAAGTAGCTTGTTGTCTCCAATAACCAGAGTGGGCCTCCGCGGCTCAGTCGGTTAGCGCGCTAACGCAGCGCAATGACCGAAGCCACCCACCCATGCGATAGCTGTGAGTTCAAGCCCAGCTCATGCTGGCTTCCTTTCTGGCCGTACGTGGGAAGGTCTGCAAATTGACAGCTTCGTATGACACTGAAAATACTTACAGCTTATTTAAATTTACAATGAAACATGTTAGGAATTTTACCCGTGTTTGTGCTGAATCGATTGCATCGTTACATGGACAATGTCTTGGAAAGTCCATTTTAGTGCTGATTTTCAAGATGCAATGCACACAAGTCTAGATATAGCTATTTCCGTCTTTATCCGAAGACGTACAAAATAACTGAACACGACACCTTGTTTATACTAGTCATCAAATCAATATATTTATACACCTACAATCGCCGACTGGTTCTGCTCTGCATATCTCTAAAGGTTATAGACCTGCAGAATTAAAAAAAACCTTCAAACCTAGGTTTGCGTACACTGTATAATTCAAAGCTTGATAATGTGCTATAAGTGTATGTGCTGACATTTGTACTCATTCAAACTATGCATCCATGTGAGAAATCCCCTGTGTTTATGAGTGAACTCTAACTCACTATCCTGGTTTTTACCAAGGTGACGAAATTCTATGACCTTTTTTCACAGCAATAGTTGATTACAAACGGGGGTCATACTGTATAAGTTGAATGTTACACATTTGGACATGAAACGCGCAGGTTACACGTAGCAGGCCTAGTAGATCTATGTGAATAATTGGTGATATAAATATTTTTTTGGAAGCTGACAAATTTACAACATAATCCACCGATGTATACCGAAACTGTGAGATTGCTAATAGATGCACCGTTCGAAAGACTTTATGTTTTGAAAAAACAACGGGATTCCACATATGGCTCTTAAATATGCAAAGTTGACACCACGGGCAAAGCATATTTGCATAGTGTTCGTGGATATTCGATAGGTTTAGAGGACATCGTTTTTGTAGGTGATGTTTATGAATCGTGTAATCTAGAGTCCTGATGTCGTCAGACACCTGTGCCATGTATATATATACACGTACAGCCTCTCGGTGAAGATGCTGTGAACTTTTCAGACGTATACAGCTTGCTAAAAGAAATACAGAGAGAAGTAGATGTCACATATGCTTTGCCAGCAAAACTGAAAATAATTACCTCAAGGTAGGAATATATTATACATGACATTTTTGTTTTGCGAAAGAAGGCTTAATATAGATGGGTTACTTAGGGTTTCTAATAGATTTTATAGGTCACTTAAAGCTTAAATATGATCATTTATGGCACTAATATAGAGAGACTATGCCGAGTGAGTTATTATGATATATTAGCAGAAATAACGTGAATCTAAAATCTGGTTCGTCTGTACAGTCCTGGGCCGTTTGTACTTATTTGATACTACATATTCTTCAGCTGAAAGAGGTATTTGTTCCCTCTTCCTTTCTCCTGGTATTTTATTAGTACATGTAATATCACCTGTGTAATTTTATCTTCTTTCTTGTAATCTGCTTGCATGGTGCTTAGAAAATGAACGATTTGTATTACATCATGATTTCTTGAATAAAGTAATGCTACATCGTCGCAAAAGCGCTGGGCACTTGGATTAAGTCATTTGTAATTGAAGGCTATCGGGTATATATATATATATATACATTACCGCCGAACTGATGTTTTACAATCATACAACTTAATATCATCAATTTCCGACATGATTTAGGATGCAATACCTGCCATGGGCTCGATTTTGTTTGCGATGTAGGTTGTCATGATGTAAAACCAGTTATTCTCCCTACATAGTTTTTTTTACATATTCCTTATGAGATTTACTACCAAAACCACCAACCCTGCATCTTGCACGAGCGACAGTATTAGCCAATCAAGTATCAAAGTAATCCGATACCAAAACCATGCGAAGAAATCCACACTATACAAACCAGATTTGTGCCTTTATTTATTTGATTTGAGTCCTGTTTCTACTGATGAAATAAGCCCCTGTATACCAGCAAGGACTGAATCCGAGTCCTACATACAGAGGCGGGAATTGGCCAACTGTATATCGCGGTGATTCTCGGCTATTTCCTGTGACTCATGATAAATAGGTAATGGATATCCTATTCCTGGTGTCAAATACTCATGTCAGTATTGTCCCAGAATGAGACGACCGATTGTTGGCGGGCACCTGCATCATGTGCTGCATATATAGAATCACGTGACGTCAAAGTGACGCGATGTCAAAGTAACCGCAAGCCAAAAGCTGGCATATCACACTTTACACTGCAAAAACCGCTGTGTGCAAATTTGCACATCCGCAATGGCATTTTTGACACAAGAACTGATACACATGTCATTGTGGATGTCTTGCAAAAATTACACAATTTGTTTATAATATTATATTTCTGGTGCACAAAATTGTGTTGATGTACATTATTGCCACCATACTACGAGTACATTGCTACGGGTAAAAGACATGCGCAACGAGATGTCAGGAGTTTTCTCTGTAAAATAACGGTCATAATGGCTGAAATATCATCTAGTGAAATAATATGTGAACCCCACACATATTACATATTTCTCCTATGTTGCTATGTTGCTGGTGCTTTATCACTAAAGCGATTGTTGTGGTCAAATCCTTGTAGGAATACCTTAGATAGTGGGGTAAAAACACGGACTTTTCTCGCAGCGTACCATACATTCCTTACAGTAGTTTTTAAAGAGTATCATTGATATAAATTTCTTATTCTTCTTTTTCTATAAGAAATAATCAGACTTCTTTCTTTCTCTGTCGCTTGCATTATTACAGGCTAATTGGCTTGTATAGCTCTCTACAGACGAGTCCTGGCGCGCCAAGAAGGACGAGCTCGCGACGAGTCCGTACGGAGCTGTACAACCAATAACCTATTTATTATACACCCACATATATGTTGTAATTAAATATGAGTTAAACACTACATAAATAGCAGTCAGCTGTCAAGTAGAGTTTGTAGGCCCAACTTCTTCATTTTTTGTGACATCCCAAATATCTAATGTCAGAATACTCCGTCACGACACAATGTTACTTTTCATTCCATACCCAGTGAAAGGCTCAGAGAAAATGAACTCAGTATTTCAATTGCAAGTGTCATATATGATGTGATATTGGACAGTTGTAACTTACCACGTGATATTGGACAGTTGTAACTTACCACGTGATACTGTTGGAGCTGGGCAGTTGGGTGTAATGTAATAACTATAACTGCGGTAAACAGCAGTAAAGCTATAAGCAGACTGTGCACGTGGTTTATCTCTCTTACTTATCCCGATCTCAATAAACACTGAAGATGAAACCATGTCAGTGTATGTAAATAACCCTATATATATTGCTAACGCACGCCCAAATTATTATACTTCGGTTTCAAAGTCCATCATAATCTGACAACCAGAAATAAGGCCATGAAACTACTATTGTAGGATACATTTGATATTGTGCGTGGTCTTCTGGGGTGCATTTGGACAGTGCTGAACCCAGAGGAGGGTAGGGGTGTGGTGTGGAAAGCTCTTGTGCATACACCATGACGAATAAATGTAGGATATGAAGAGGACAAAGAAACTTTTACCAGTGTATTCTCATGTACAAATATATTCATACATTATCTTTAAAAAATTAACTTGACAAACGCAATATTTTGACATTAACTCAGTCTTCTAAAATAACGTTATAATAAAGATTCATAACATTGACTTAATTCATAATGGCATAGTGGCGTTGTTCAGCAAATACCTTAGGCCCATCATTACGAGCAAGGGGGAGACAATTCTCGTGAAGATTGCTTAATTAAATTAGACATAATAAGATCGTAAGATTTAAACTCTGGGCTTCGTTTAGTTAATAAATTTATTTAATGATAATTACATTTCATCGGATCACGGTGGTTTACTTATTTGGTGTATAATAGACTTCACTTCGAGCAGTGGTTGTACATTTGTACTGTTTATAAGCAAATTAAATTGACTGTATATTTATATAACTACAAATAAATGACTTTAGAATATGTGTATTACACTATTGTACTATCCTCGTCTTTTAAGATGACACATATATGAATCAAATATAGAGTCAAAGCTCAATGGGGTTCGCCCTCTTGTTAGTAGGGTTTGAAGTAGGCTTTCCATGATGTCTACAAGATACTATATTTTGTTAGAATGTGCACTTTCGCTTATTATCACTTAGGGCATCCGGCTGAATACAAACTATATTTTTTATCGCTCAGTTTTCTTATTTCTGGTTGAGTTGACTTGTGTCTACTGATAATACAATACGACACAATACACCTTTGACCACATTCAATAAAAATCGTACGATGATTTACGTCAAGGTCACTGTGTCTGTCACCGTCATAATGACAACGTCGCGAATTGTCACGTACTCAGTTAGCACCGAACACAATGTTGAGCAGTGTTCCGGGCCACAGTCATTTTACTCAGTCAACACACAGAGTGCAAAAAAAGTAAATCTGTGAAAATCTGTTCTGTTCAGAGGTGGATAATTACTCCTACACACTAATCAATCTAAATGAAAACCTCATGTCAGGCGACGAAATATTCTTCTGTGCATGATAAAATGACAGGAAAAAGCACATTTTAATTTAATTCTGCCTACCGGAATAAAACCAAGAAATGTCAACAGTTAATCTGTGTTTGTCTTGCTTTTTTGCGATCTTTAGAACAATAGTATTTCTCACGCAAGATTTGTATTAATACGCACTCACGGGAGGAAATTGAGAAATGCAAGAACGATCTCGTCATGACGACAACATTTCGTTTGGTCGAGTGACGTTTTCAGTTGCCTTGTCTCGTTTATGTCCCCCTAGTTTCATCAATCTGCTTTTGTTCTGCTTTCAATTCATTGACAGGACATGTTGATATTAGTCGAGTTGTTTGGAGTAAGTTCCTGCTGTTATTGTTTTAACTGGTGAGAGCTAGACATGGATTGGCCAATGTAAATCAGTGATGTAGTGTTCCTTTCGAGCTCCCTTGTCCCACCCCCTGTATAGATCCTCATTACTGACGGTCCGACGCCTGCGGTTCACCCAATGGAGCCCCAGTACTTAAGCCACTATCACTGGTTTCATTGGTAATCTTAGAAACGTCGATCCGGCCGAGTTCCTTCTTGACTCTGCTTGGATTTCTTAAATAATCTTCACACAAGCGACAATACAAAAGTAATTTGTTTTGATGTCCATCCGTAATTGAGTGCAGTCAGTGGGGCGATGTGACTTTTTTCGGGTTGCACAGCACCCCCTGTAGTTTAGTGGCTGGCCTTATCTAATGGTTAAGTGCTACGGGACGGGAGACAGCGTGCGCGATCTGCCGTTACTGGAGTGTCGAGTTACCTGCAAGCAAGAGCGCTATTTCTGAAACTATGCTACCCGCAAGCTCTTTCTGTAGTCGGCTAGGCCTCTGTAGTTAACACCGCTGTCTGTAGTTCAAGAAGATTCCTCAAGAAAAAGGAAAACACAACACTAATTTAGTCAATCCACATAGACAATCAAAGATAAATCTAATTAATACTGTATTGTGTCATGTTCCGGTTTGTATCGGATGTCAGATATAATCCGTAGGCAATTTCACCGTTCTGACCACATCGTGGCCTGAGAATTTGCACCGCCGGCTTCGCCAAATACCTAAATCCCGTAAGTATGTTTTACCCTGTCTTTAATGTTTTTGTAGTTCTGTCGTGGTAATTAGTCTGTTTGCACCGTAACGGTTAAGTTTGCCGTGTACTACTAATTAAGATCGTGGCAATTAATCTATTTGCACCGTTACAGTTAAGTTTACCGTGTACTACTAGTTAAGATCGTACCATGTTTCGTCCCGAAGTACATGAAGAACTACCGATTGTTCCGGAAAACTTGAACTATGTTGCCATGTATTTACTCGCGAAAGGGGTCATAAGTATACGGTAGACTGATCCGTATACCATCCTATTTATATTGAAATTAATCAGATTAGCAGATAGTTATGGTATGATGTGAAATATTTTTTTCTTATTAAGATTGGAGTAAAGTGAATTTTTGTATATTATGCAGATTAGCATTTTTCATGTGGACAAAAAATATTTATAGGAAAAGGTAGTTGGTTGTAGAGTTTGTCCTGACGATGAGTTTTACGACACATGTTATATAGTATATGGCTGATAGTTTAAATTTGAGGTGCACCTCTGAACAATCATGAATCGATCAGAATTTATCATAATAATAATTATTATTGCCGTTATTTTTATCATTATCATTTTGACCATTATTATTGTCGATAACTGTTGTCTACACTTGAGTGTACCTTAGATGAACCGGTTGACCTCACAAATGCATTCGTGTTAAAAATTTCAATTCTGTTGTCTTGTTTATATATGGAAGTTCACGATGGAGTACTGACTGTTAGTGTCAGTATGATTTAGGGCAGCGGTCAGCAGTTCATAATAATGTCAAGGTAACACGTGCCCAGAAGTCTGCTATCTGTGGTTACTTAGTCTAAACAAAAAAATGAGTGACAAAAGTGAGTGATAAGAAACATACGAGACTATGCGTAATGATGTACTAAGCATCTTGTGATAGTGCCATTTGACCGTAAGGATGCGTCACGTGGTACGGTATACAAAGCATCTTGCGATCGGGCCAACTCGGCATAAAGATAGGTTTGCTCTGGTTTGCTCTCATCTTTCGGTAGTGTCAAGTCGGCGTAAAGATGTGTCACGTGGTATGCATAGCATCTTGCAAACCATTTCACCGTAGTGATGTGTCATGTGGTATGCTGCCATCTTGCGACAGTGCTTAGTTGGCGTAATTATGTGTCATGTGGTATTATCCCATCTTGTGGTAGTGCCTAGTTGACGTAATGATGTCTCACTCGGTATGCTCCCATCTTGTGGTAGTGCCTAGTTGGCGTAATGATGTGTCACTTGACATGCTCCCATCTTGTGGTAGTACCTAGTTGGCGTAATGATGTGTCACGTGGTATGATCCCATCTTGCGACAGTGCCTAGTTGGCGTAATGATGTGTCATGTGGTATGCTGCCATCTTGTGGTAGTGCCTTTTCGGAGTAAACATGTGTCTTTTGGCCAAGATATGTTGTTCACAGTTTCATGAATCAAATAGTACGTCCGATGCCAAATACACCCAGAGCGAATGCATCGTGAGCAAATAGTATTATGTAAAGAACAGCGAAAAACTAACAATTGGTATAAATATGCAAGAGATAAGTCAGCAACTGAGAGTCAGGAAGCAGAATGACAGCGAATAGTGGTCAGGTAAATTAGCAAATCAAAAATGAGCTAATAAGTTAACAATGAATAATCCAGGTGGTCAGCAATCACCTCCCGGGTAGTCAGCTAACACGAGGGGGACTCAGCAATCATTCTCAGGTATTCAATTATCCCATTTAGTAGCAATCACCCCATGTAGTCAGCAGTTACGAGGGTCAGTTAGCTGTCACCCCGGGCAGATAACTTAGCAATGAACAGTCCAGATAATCAGAATTCATTCTTGGGTAGTCAGCAATCAACCTTCCCCCTCACTACCAGGCCGATAAGTTAAGGACTCGGTGGATAAATAATAGGCAGATACCTTAGCAACCTAGATTCAAGCAGCGGACCTAACAGTCCGAAGATAAATTAGCAAATCAACGTCTGACAAATTAACTATCGATTAACAGTCCACAGATGAATTAATAGCGAACTGCCTGCATCCTTTGCTTCCCCTGATTCTTAGTCTTATGTTGTGAGATCGTAACTATGATGGACGAACTGTGTCGCGGATTTTCAAGACAACTCTTAACAAACTGAGATTTCGGTCACTCTGGTGGTATCTGATTACCCAGTTTGGTCCCCGTTTGTGTTTATGTTGTCCTCACAATAAATGTCAAGACGTATATGATGAAAGATTTGTCCCATATCGATAAACTTGAAAGACTATCCCCTTCAAACGTAAACTACGCGTGTTGAAATGCGCAGTCTTAGTCACGACTGATCTCAAAATCGTGTTATGATAGCCACGGTGTCTAATATCCGACACCTGATAGTCGGATTAAAAAGACACATTAAATCCGAACTTACCTCGATCTTTATACGTCATTCAGTTTGGTGTATTGATTTCCCAGATTAATGTCTGATGGGGCTGGGGGAGGGACTATTGTTCAAGTATCGACCAAATTTATGAAATCAATTTATTTATTTATTTGCTTGGTGTTTTATGTCGTAGTCAACAATGTATCACTTACACGGCGGCCGCCAACGCACGACCATCCGCAAGTTGCTGGCAGACCTTTCCACTCATGTGACCAGAGAGGATGTTAACCGGAGCAGATCTCTTTCTTGACCTGATATTTTGGTCGGCAGAAACCTAGTTTTGCTCTGACGAAACAACTGTATCCCTGGAAGTTCAGGTCAATCATTTGGCTTTTTCTTTTTTCAATTCAGTTTCATCACGAACGAAACCTGGCATTGTTTCAAGGAGTAGTGATCCGGGAATTGTATGCAGGACTCCTTTGACTTGTTTTCTGGACAGTTTGGTCATTAAAAAAACTTGGTGTTGTCTGGAGGAAGAGCTTGTGATTCAGGAAGTGCAGGTATCTTTTGGCCTACATGCTTTGGTCAGTATGTTCTGGTCACGATGTTGTCCGGAGCAAAAAGTAAATGCATCTGATTTGACCTGTATGGGTCATTATGGCCGTGGAAGAAACCAGCTATTGTGAGGAGAAAACAGCAGTGACCCTGGATTGACACCCCCCCCCCCACCCACCCACCCCCCTCGCTTCCCTGCCTGGTATATTTGTCATATTAGACGCCGGTACGTCCATGCCGACTAATAAGTAAACCTATAAGTAAACCACACTGAAATCCAAACACTGCAGGGTACAGCACGGCCGTGCCTACAGGCTCATCAGAGTCACGGTGTATACTGGCCTGACTAGTCAGCCAGATAAGGGTCAATAACAAATAGCTGCTACTCCAAGGTACTTGATCCAGGAAAATGCCACAGGTTCACTATAAATGGTTCACTGGCCGACATTACTTACTAAAGATACGGTAGATATTCTAACGTAATGAAGCCTTCGTCGATTCGCGCCACTATCCCAGGCTGGCATATTTCTGGCCTTGCTATGCGGAGTTATGGTCCTTTATCTCTTTCACGCGCCTTCGCCGTGTACCCTTGGCCTTTACAACATCCCGGCGCTTGTAAAGCTTATCCGTTTATCTGAATGGGTCTAATGCAAACGTGGACAGCCCAGAATACATTCTGTTCTCCTTTCCGATTACGCCCGGGTAAAGGATGGACACATCGATATAAACCAGTTGAAATCGTCTTACATTAACTGTGCGTTGCAGGCGGGCAAAACAGACCGTAATTTGTGATCTGCTGATTTGTTAGGAAATGGCAAACCAATTTTGACAAATTATGTACCGACTCGATTAGTCAAACCACATATACGACCCAATGGTCAACCCTTATACACAAACTTGACAGAATGTAGTACGCACAGACAGAACGTATTTTAGGACGCCCTAGCAAAGATGTTCAGGCCCGGCGGCTTCGTTTGTACCGTTATTACACTTGTTTGAAATATAGTGCGCCTTCTCTGATTAGGTGGATAGAGTGTTACCATTTCAGCCGTGAAAAACCGAGTTATGTCAGTGGGCAAAGGCCATGGCCGACTCAATCAGAAGCTTTATTGCAACCACTGAAAGCTTGTTTGAATTGAAGGACTGCAAGTTTGAGAGTTGTCACAGTGTTTCGACATGGAAGAGGCAATTTTTAGGTACATGATATTAACAAAACATTTTAGTGGCTTTTATATACTGCATAGCTAATGCCAGTACTTGAGAGTTAGCGCTAGTGGATTTTTATTCGTCATTTTTTAACAGTTTTTCTATAGTTATGTCCAGAGAGAGATAATCGAAAGGTTGGGCCGGATTGTATCGTAAGGATGACAGTGAAAGAAAAAGTGCGAGGCGTCTTCCCGCAGGTTTCCACAAGAACAAGTTGAACTAGGTGTCAACTTTACCTGTCCAGGGCGCTGCAGCCGTATCTAAGTGGTGTTAGTATAATGTTGTATTTCCGTTTACCATTACTATAAAATGTAGGCGGGTTTGATCTTTTTGGGGAGTAATATACTGAATATTTTTAAAGATGATTCGTTTCTAATATTAACATCTAGAGCACTCCACAGGTTAACCGTTGAAGGTTGGAACCCTTGAGTTCGTGTTCTCGATGCACTAAGATTAAGTGAATTTCTGAGGTTATACTGAGATAGCTGGTTGACTAAGGGGGATAATAACTCTATCATAAAATCGAGCGCGTTACCATTCAAGAGCTTGTGCATCGGTCTAACTTTAGCTAGGTAGCGCCTGTGGGCTAGAGTCCCATCCAGTTTCGACATGAAGGTATTTGGAAGACCAGTAACAGTTCTTGCTGCAGAGAACTGTAGTTTTTCTAGTTGATCAGACTGTTCTGTTGTGCAGCTATCCCATACAGTACTAGCGTATTCAAGAATTGGTCGAAGGTGAGGTAGATTGTAGATAATGCATGTCTACCAATTCCTGCATCATATCTAGTCTTTTACCAGCCCCACCGATTGTATTATCTATATGGTATTGCCACTTGAGATTGTTTTGAAATGTGAGCCCAAGGTGTTTGTGAGTCTCGAAGAATGTAAGCGGAGTCAGTTCCATAAGCATATCGTGTTGGTCTACTTGATTTCTGTTGGCAAGGTGCAGACGATTTGTTTTAAGGGCATTGAAACTCAGAAGCCATTGTTTTGACCAATCATACAATGTTTGGAGATCATGGCTCATAACTACTTCGGTTTCAATGGTATCAAGGGACGAATACTGCAAAGAATTGTCGTCCGCAAAGAATCTTACAACACTTATAATATTTTCAGGAAGATCATTTATATATATAAGAATGTGGACGGGCCCAACGACAGAGCCCTGGAGGACACCTGCACTAGCACGTTTAAGAGAAATGGCAGAATGGCCAACAATGACACGTTGTTTCCTATCAGGCAAGTAACTGATGAACCAGTTAACAGAGCATCACCAATTCCGTATTGGTTTAGTTTAAAGAGTAAACCTGAATATCGAAAGCTTTCGAGATGTCCACAAAAGCCATACATAAAGTATCGCCTACATGTAATGTTTTACAAAGGTTGTGGTACGTTTCAATCAGCTGGTGAGTTCTTGAATGTCCAGGAAGAAGTCCAGATTGGTACTTATAAAATAGGTTATAGGGTCTGAAATGATAATATAAAATTTTAAAGACAATACCCTCAAATATTTTAACGTTACAACTGATTAGGGCGATAGGTCTGTAGTTAGACGGAAGATGCCTAGTATCTCTTTTGAAGATGGGCAGTATATTAGAAGTTTTCCATACTAGTGGAAGAGCACTCTGAAAGCGAGATGTTAGAAAGAAGCTAGAGAGGCTTACTGATGGAGGCCACCACGCCTTTTAACATGTGCTGACTGATAAAATCTGGACCCACCGCTTTGTTAGTATCAATAACTTTAATTATATAAAAAACATCCTCCTCCGAAATCGTAAAATATTCCAGGGTGGTTGTGGTAGGTTTGTGGTGGAGCCATCAACCGTGGCTATTGTTATAATTATTAAGGGCCGTGGCTTTATCTTTAGCAGTGAAATAGGTGCGTTCCTGTCTATCATCATCCAGGTATTTTAATGGGGGAATAGTTTCAGCGGTTATCAATAAGTTTCGTTGCAGTTTCCAATGAAATTTAGGATTATTTCGAGACATTAATACTGATTGGATATTGTTGTAGTGGTTTAGTTGAGCATGTTTTTTTTTCATATTGTGAACTCTATTTCTACTTCGTTTGTAATTATTCCAGTCGAGAGGACATTCTATTCTGTGTGCCTTTTTTCGTAGTCTCGCTTTCGCATTCTTTTCTAGGATTGGAGTCGTACCATGGTTTATCATTTGGCCTGATTGTGACTGTTTGGTTAGGTATGCACACCTTAGCTAAATCTGTGAATTTGCTGCTAAACATATGCAGCACCACCTACATTATCACAGTTATCAAACATAGTTACCCAGTCTACACTATTTATTAAAGAGTTCAGTTTATAACTGACGGCTGATTTGTAAATCCATATTTTTCGCGGATATGAATGATTTATACCAGATTTACTTTTGATGTCCACGTGGTCACTAATCGATTTATCAACAGTAATCACATCGCAATTATAGATTTCTAAGGTGTTACTGACAATGATAGGATCTAGAAGAGTGGCGGAGAATGGGGTAAATCTAGAAGGTTTTGAAATAATGTTATGTAAGTTACATCTTTGTAGAATATCTCCTAGGTGGCGTGAGTTATTTTCTGTCAATTTTGTTTGTACTCGTGGTACAGTTTAAAGCTGTACTCTCCGCTCTATGCTTTGCAAGTAAGTCTGGTGTCTGATGGTATAGCAGTAAGAAACACATAGTTAAAACTAGTTCCCGTGCTTGTGTTTTTGTTTGTTTGTTTTTTTGTTTTCAGGTTTGCTGTGAACAACGGCCATGCACAATGGCCCAAGGCTTGATTACACCCACACTGATTATCTGTGGTAAAACACCTTGACGCGTGTAAGCGTGTAAGCAGGTCCCGAGGCATATTTCCTTTGCATTGTTTCCTGTGATTGTTGATTAAATAGGTTAATAGTACAGCATTTTGAGTGATTCTAGGTCAGTAAAGTCCATTAACTCGCAATTAACATCACTGTATCTCTTTACTTTATTGCGCGTAAGCCTCGTGGTGGTGTAAGCTACTACTTTTTAAACATTCGTGTCACGGATTTCATTCGGATTTCACCTGAACCTCATCTAAACGTTCTCAACACGTTGTTCTCCGATAGACTGTCATTTCTGTACAACGATACATTTGATTTGATTGATTGGTGTTTTACGCCGTACTCAACAATATTTAACTTATGGTGAGAGGAAACCGGGCAGAGAATCACGACCGTCCGCAAGTTGCTGGCAGACCTTATAACATACGGCCGGAGAGGAAGCCAGCATGAGCTGGGCTTGAACTCACAGCGACCGTATTGGTGGGAAGCTTCGGTCATTGCGCTGTGTTAGCGCGCTAACCGACTGAGCCACGCAGGCCTGAACAACAATATAACTCTCTCTACTGGCTGTGCATGATTTAATAGCACATCATTAGGTTACTAAACCGAGAGCTGGAGGATTAAGGTTTCCTCCCGGATTATAAATATTCTTTCCTGAAAATTACTTTTTTTTTCCTAAATGTGTTAGAAAATTGCAAATGACAGCTCTTACTGATTTGAACTGTTGTTTATCAAATCGCTTGTAGCACATGGTCATATATAAAACAACACCCCCCGCTGACCTACATATAACACCAATTAGGAAGACAAAAGGAGATCTAGAATTTTTTACTTTTTCCGAACAGTTTGACTTACAATTTGATATTCACGTGCAAATATATTGGCAAGTATACAATTTGCAAATTTTATTTAAATGGACCGAAAATTGTGAATGCTCATTGTGGGTAGATATCACATGACGACCTATTTTTGACTATTGAAATAAAATGTGTACAGTTTTGCACGCAAAAGGCGAATCTGGTTTAACTTTTCGAAATGCATAGTTTACAAAAATTAGAAAAAAAGATCTTTATTATCACTTGTTTGCTACTGTAAAGCTGAAAATCCACCCGTGCAACGTTCTGTGTGTTATCTTACTTTAGGCTGAAATAGTTCCACTCTTGTAATAAAATGGAAACATATAGCGTTTCATAGCTGGCAAAATGGTTGATTTTTCATGAACACATAGAGGGTTTTCGCCCACATTTATATTTTGAAATGGTAGCTTTTCCTAACTCTTGGATTTTTACCGCTGTCTTTTTGTAGGCCTTACCGATCTCAGTGATTTTGTTCATATTATGACCACATCATATGTGCAGTGTAGAGCTCGGTTCGTGATTTTAACCCCCCCCCACCCCTCCCGTGGGCGCCACACTTTCCTCCAGCCAGAAACCGTACACGGTAAATACGGTGACAGGTGGTCTGGGTGCGGTGTGAAGGGGTGGGGCGTAATGAACGGATAGGGCGGGCTGCTAGTGCTGATCGTAGCCGGAGCGGGTTGGGGATAGTTAGGGGGTAGAATGATGCGACAGGTAAAACAGCTGTTGCCTTTTTAAGTAAGTAGCAAACTTTCACCTACCTGGTGTAAGGCACTCGATGGATATTGCATTGATAATTATTTTAAATAAGACTAAACCTATATGAGGATCGTAAAATCTTCCGTATATAGCACCATTATATTGTGAGAATACGTCATTCGTGGGAAAGTTCGTCAGAAACTTGTCAAAGAACCGTGGTTTGTGCCGGGTACTCTGGTTTCCCCCACGTATTCAAATGAGCGCTGCCACAGAAGTGAAAAAATCATGAGTTCTTGCATTAAACCACAATCAGCTAAATCCTTCTATGTTTATAAGTAGTTTTAGATAATTAATCTTACATATGAGCTTATCTTATGATATACATTTTTCTCAAATGTTATCACAAATGACCAGTTTGTGTAAACTCTGCCAACCTGAAATTCTCTGATCTGATGCAATATAAAATAATTTAATTGATTCGTTCAGATTAAAAGTAAATCAATAATTAATGCTTGGTCTAAACACTCCCGTGCGTTTTAAATTGTGCCTGGACTAAGGCTTCATGCTGAATAGACCATCCGGAATAGTTTCCCCTTATCTATACCTTACACATTATTGTGTGTCCTAAATTTCGGACATGGTTAAGTTAACCATTTTGAACCGTTCTGACAGTTCCATTGATCTCGGAAAGGTGCTTTGATGTCTGTGTTCAACAAAGGATGATATCTTACTGGTAAAATGTAATTTTCAATTTTAAGAGTCATTTTTAGTGACCCATATTTGCCCCTAAAATGCGCTTTTTGAGTCTTATGGTGAATACAGCAAGTATACAGCCCCCTATTTTCTTTGACTACGATATAAACTAATGAGAAGAAACGTATTCTATAATTCTATAATAAAAATCCGTAAAATAT
Organism: Acanthopleura granulata; assembly: GCA_016165875.1. NCBI lineage: Eukaryota > Metazoa > Mollusca > Polyplacophora > Chitonida > Chitonidae > Acanthopleura > Acanthopleura granulata. The sequence goes on along the minus strand of JABBOT010000080.1, from coordinate 13,338,838 downwards.
ATATATGGCTAGAAGGTACATCTTAATGTTGTCATCAGCTTAATACTGTGCGAGTCTCTGATTTCCTAATTTTAGGAAGTAACCTGGATGGTGGTGAAGAGTCGGGAGGGGGGAGTGGAGGGGGCAGTCCATCGGCACACCTGTGAGCCTGTATGACATGGCGGTGCCTCCCCAACCATGGTCTAGCCAGTCACTGTGGTTTCGACAGACATGGATTGATTTCCACGTCCCGCAAATGGCTAACATTGTTTTGATTTTCAACAACACAAATAAAAGACAAATATAGGAGATTTAAGTCAACTGTTGTCGTGGCATCCTGGAAATGAGGCCGCTTTGTTTTCAGCGAAAGCTGTTGCAAGCCTGTCGTTGGGGTGTTTGTCTATATATACTCATATATCCTGGTTCACCGGTATCAATTAAACAAAATCAAGTGTCGCTCTTACGGTGAAACAGTGTGACTTTAGAGTCTTCTAGACTTGGGTAAGTGCAGGCGATTTGAGTTACAGATATTCTAGTAAAGGTGTTGGTAATTGGAGGAGCAAAGAGCATCGTTTATATACATATATTTAGCCCTATTTAAGTATATAGAAAATTATCTTTACAACGAGAAGTTAAATAACGTAATTGTAGTGAAGGTTTATTTTATTGAACATGAAATGGTTTGAGATCAAAATGTTAATGTACGTTGTGTTTCAAACGTCAAAGACTGGCAATCTGAGCACCATCTGGACATTTTCTGCAGCGCTTCAATGTGTTTGACCCGGCAAATGAGATGCTGGACATATTCCAATGTGGTTTACCTGGGGTATACAGTGCTACAGAACCACGTCATTGTGTTTAGCCTGGGCTATAGAATGGCAAAGAACGAGTTGAATGTGGTTTGATGTTTGGGCTATCGACAGCTGTAGAATCCCTTCAGTGCGTTTTTCCTGTGATATAAAATGGCATAAAGCCACTTACTTCAATTTCTCATAAGTTTTGTCGTAAAGTCATAATTACGGATTTACGAAATTCGGTGAAAATGTACAGTGTAGCCTTGGAAAGAGGAACTTTGAAACAAATGACAGAAGCACCAATATCTACCTTAAAAAACATTATTTTCAGTAATCTTTTCATTACTGCATTTATGTTTTTTTTTTTACCTAAATCACCATGCGCCACGGTGCTAGGGGGGTGTGTAAGTTGTTATTTCCTAAGAATTTGCAGAAACAGTCAGAAGAAAAACCTAACTGAATTGTAAACTGACAAGAAGCAGGATTTGGCCGCTTACGTGGAACCAGTTGCCAATTATCACACTGTCCTCGCTCCTCTGCTATTATTTTTTTGATTTATTTAAGTGGTGTTTTACGCCGTACTCAAGGATATTTCACTTATACGACGGCGGCCAGCATTATGGTGGGAGGAAACCGGGCAGAGCCCGGCGGAAACGACCACTCGCAGGTTGCTGGCAGACCTTCCCACGTACGGCGGGAGAGGAAGCCAGCATGAGCTGGACTTGAACTCACAGCGACCGCATTGGTGGGAGGCTTTCCGACTGAGCCACGGAGTCCCCCCTTTGTTTTTACTTCACCATGCTATATTCTTTTTATTACAGGTGATTTGTTAAAATTACAGATTTCAAAACTTATCTATCCGTGATCGAAATTCAGAACATGAGTCCTTTGCGTAATGTTAATTGTAATGTACCGTTAGTTTATAAATAAATGTTTATACCTCCTGTTGATCATTGTGTTGTTTTAGAACCCGGCTCCCCGATAATCTACCTGCTCTGCCCTGTCCCCGGGAGACACAAGCCCGTGAGCTGATTCCATCAACAAACCGCGCCGGATCACACAGACGAATTCCGCTATAACCCTTAACCCAGGCGAAGGTATAGGAAACACTTATATAAGCATGTTTTACGCCATGCTTGCCTAACGTTTAATCATGGCTGCAGTGGCTAAAGTTGATGTTTACACACTTCCAAAGCGACAACTGCTTCAGCTCACTAACTTGACATGAAGCAACAGTTTAGAAAATTATTTCTGATTTGGAATAGTGCTAAATAATAAAATCAACGAAGGGTGCTTTCAGTACATAAGAAATTGTTCTACCATTCGGCTTAATAAGTAAATTTAACCCCAAGTAAGCTTAGTCAGTACAGCTGTGTGTGATCTCTCATAAATTAGCTTGGTTCGTGAACATTTGACCTTTGCATCAATAAATGGACGAAAGGTGTTACAGTAGTGAACGACAAACTGTCCTATTTCCAGTGTAATAACACCTTCCAAATTGTTTGTCTATCCATGTTACTCGGCCCATCTGTCACGCCCCTCTATGTAATGCTCACCATTTCCCAATTATTAAACCTGTTTTATTGACCTACATGCTGGCAACTGTCTACAGGATGAAAAGTTTTCTTTTCGCTGATATCCGTGTGAGCACAAATCTTTGTTAGTTGGACATTTCTTCTTATATGTGACCGATATCCTGCGTGAGTGCTTACCTGAGCATTATGTCGTTAAACAAGGCTTTGACCTTTCCCAGGTCATCAGTATCTTTACCTTAAATAGTATTAATTTATGGGTAGAACGCCTACATTTCGCTTGGTCCTAAAGGGCAATATATATTTTGTCGGAGTTGATGTATATAAATTCTAACTGTTTCTCGGCTCATTTGATTACTGTAGCAATGCCGTCGGAAAATGGAGTAATATGGCATCCAGTTAAACAAGCACCGGAAGTTACCGAAAAATTGCTCTTTGAAAATGGACTGTACAAAGGACGAAATGGAAGTTCTCCTTCTGAGGACAGTTTGTCCAGTTCAGACCACAGACAAACGGTTCACCTGGAACAGAAGATCGGGTTATTTAGCGGAGTCGGACTTATTGTCGGTACAATGATTGGTAAGTGCACCGTGTGTGATTTGCCCTGAAATGTCACCTTGAGAAAAGCTCCTCCGGGGCTATTTCGCGGAACTGGACTTAAGCGGGTGCACTGATTTTTTATAAGTGCAATATGTCTGCATGAATTGAGTTTGAATACCATCTTGAGATAAAACTATTCCTGTTCTTTGAAATGTTGATCTGAATTAATTGTGGTTATATTCTTTCTGCTTATTTAAAATAGACCTAAACGATATTTCCTACAAATTTTATGCGCTCGTCGGATCAACATTTACAAATACATTTTTGGTTTTGTTAAATGTCTGGTGTAATGTTTTCAGAAGATTTCACAAGTAGCTAATGCGGTGTTAGACAAACGTGAATCAACGCTATGATTCATTTGAATATAAATGTGGTGTGTGTTAAACGTGGTGACAACACAGCACTTTGAGAAATTTTAGACCAGTAACGTTTAATAAATTGCATAAAACATCACAGGTTTTTTATTTTTATCTGTTTCTGCTTAATAAACGTTGCTAGGGGAGGTGTAACTTGTTACTTCTTAAACACTTACAAGAACAGTTAGAATAAAACCATTAAATGAGGTAAACTGCCAATAGGCCGAATTTCAGCGGTAACGTGTGACCATTTGCCAACTATCACACTGTCGTCGCTGCTCTGGTTTTAATCTCTGTGCGGTAGTCGTTTCATACTGAAGCCTCTACTACCCCAGCCTTTGTGAAGATATATACTTGATGTTAAATCTGCACGTGTTTTTCTTGCTTCAGGGTCGGGCATATTTATCTCTCCCCAGGGCGTCCTTCGGGCGACCGGGTCTGTGGGTCTAAGTCTGATTGTCTGGGCTGCTACGGGCCTTTGGTGCACTCTGGGTAAGTCAAGCTGTTCAGCGCAAACGCTAACAGCGCTAAGCAGTGATAGGAAATGTTTTTAGCGCACCTGTGAAATAATAGCTTGTGTGGTTTTGGTGACACTAAGCGATGGAAGACACTCGTGTGTCCGCTTGCGTTATCTAAAGTTCGTAAAGGATCAGCTGTCTTCAACCAATATGTTGTGCATATCTGTATGTAACATTTTCACAAAATTGATCACTAACCTGCCAAAAGCCATTAATTTTACTCGGGGCGCTCTGCTGTCCTCCACTCAAAATACCCATCCCCACCGTATAAGAGGAAAATCCATTTGTATGGCGTTAAGCAACAATCAGATAAATAAATAATTGTAAACTCATGGAATAAGTTCACTCTGAATTAATGTGAGATTTCAGGTTTTCATAAAACTTGTGCCTTTATCCTCGATTCATTGTATTTTTCTCTCAACGCGTTCTCTAATGCTAAAAGGTAAGCTTCTGCTTATGCCACCTGTTTTCTATCTCTTGCAGGAGCACTTGCATATGCCGAACTTGGAACCATGATCAACAAATCAGGGGCAGAGTACTCTTACCTGCTGGAAACTTTTCGACCCATGCACAAGAACCTTGGTGCCATTCCAGCTTACGTCTTCTCGTGGGTCTCTGTCACCATTATAAGACCCTCGGCCTTTGCCATTATTGCTCTTAGTTTCGGAACGTACGCCGTGACGCCTTTCTTTGAGGGCTGCAACCCACCTGATACCGCCAAGAAGCTGGCTGCTATCTGGTGTATATGTAAGTTACATACCCATATAGAAAGGCACACTCATAGAAACCTGCACACTCCATAGCTTCGTCATCAAGATTTAATCATTATCCACTTTTGAAGCCACTCTTGATGCATATTTTGTCACAACTGGGTACCATTATATGAACTTCGAATTCTTCCAATGACAAAAGTCCATTAGACATACAAGCATTCCACATTCAGAATATGAATATGTATCACTGTTAACATTACATACTCAAGTTAAATATACGACAATGTCGAACCATTTTCTAAACGATTTTATAAACTTGGCAAATGCTTTATTCTTAGTCATGGTCTACAATATGGGAGTGTTTGGGGATCCGTATATGAGCACCAACCATTTCTTATCTCACGTACTGTAATGTGCGGTATCTTATTTGCATCGCAGGTACGATCGCCTTTGTGAACTGTTGGAGCGTAAAGTGGGCGACAAACTTACAGAATATCTTCACTGTCGCCAAACTGCTGGCCGTAGCTGTCATCATTGGAGGTGGCATTTACAACATAGCTATAGGTAAGCGTAAAGATATCTGCAACAAGATTAACCTCCATTATGCCTTGTTTTCTGCAGTTAGGTAATTCTCTATATAGCGGGTTATTGAAAACATTGCTCATTTGCTCTTGTACTTAGGTCTTTGCCCATTTTATTTAATTTTTAAGAATATCACTACAGGCATCTCTTTCATCGTGTTTCTTGGCATTTTGTTTAAAAATACAGTTGATGTTTGCATAAGAGTTTTAATTTAGTATAAAATGTTACGCATCAAATGTGATATACCCCCCGCCCCTCTCATCCTAAGAACTATAAAAATCGTACATATAATAGGCCTTTACCATTGTAGCTTACATACAATGTACGACGTAAGCGTCAATCCATTGTGCCACCTTTTTCTTAATTCTTCTGAAATATACATAAAGCCAAAAATAGTTTATATTCCAGAACAGTTCGGACTTTGGTTGTCCCTACTTTTAATCTAGGGAGTCTTATATTAACACTTCTGTCATTTCCTTTTTACTAATGCCATTATCAGGTAAACGTGTTTGTTTCAGGTGAGTATGGAGACTTGGTGACGGGTTTTGAGGGGTCATCTGCTTCTCCGTCCATGTTAGCCCTGGCGTTTTACGATGGTCTGTGGGCGTACGACGGATGGTAAGTGAATTCTTATACAGCCACCTGGCTTCCGTACTAGATTAGATAAACTACTAATACTAGTATGCTTAAAAGACTTCTGACGGTGCAGGTTTTAGAACATAGTGGCACAGTTCAAATCGGTTGCTTTTATTCTCAAATATTTGTGTCAAACCCCAATTTTGTTAACAACAGTGTCAACGTTAGAACCACTTCACAAGGCTTTGTGTAACGACCTTGTACTTCGTTTGCTTAATATTTTCAAACTTTGCTTATTTGTTTACAGGAGCAGTTTAAACTTTGTCACAGAAGAAATGAAAAACCCATATGTGTCAGTGAACATTTTCCCGTTTACTATTGCTATGTTTAATGTGCAGAATTTACAAGTTTACCATTATATCATGTTTAATATGAACAATTCTCAGCTTGACTGTTATTATGTTCTATGTTAATGTAAACATTTAACGTTACAAATGCTACAAGTCTTGGCGCTGTAAAATGTTAGCTCTTTTCACGATGGCTTCTATAAATGTAGTATTTTTTACACATTGGAATATGTGCTCGCAATTGACATACAATGTTAATAATATTAAAAATAATAATATAATATAATAATATTAATAATCCACAGTTATTTTATGAGATATATTTTCTGTTTGCTTTCAGAAACTTGCCCAGGGCCTTATTGATTGGTCTGCCATTGGTAACCGTTAGCTACGTGCTCATGAACATCTCTTATTTAACTGTGATTCCCAAATTACAACTTCTGGCAACTCAAGCTGTGGCAGTGGTGAGTTGTCCCCCTTTATACAAATCTTCATGATAACTTGATTTGATAATACTTAAGATTATTTCAATAATACAGCAACAGCCAGGTATTTGGTCTCAGCAAGCGCAAGAGTTTGTTAGTTCATTTTTGTTATTCATAAACTTGACTTTCACAGGGCTGTCTGGTTTCCTCTACCACAAAACGGGCCACCATCGCATAAGTGAAAAATCACTGAGTATGGCCTTAAGCAATCAAATATAGGGATAAATATTTTATTAAGCAAGGCATCCGGCAAACCTTGGTATTTCTGTGTCCGTGAATCATTTTGTAATCTATGTCTCCTGTTCTTCTAATCCCTCACACACAGACCTGGGGTGACCAGATGCTCGGGGTTGCTTCGTTTATCATTCCACTTTCGGTGGCCTTCTCCACATTTGGATCCGCTAACGGGACATGTTTTACTGCTGGCAGGTAAGGATGAATGTGGTGTGGCTGCTCGTGGACTAAGCGTCCCCGTGGCCTTGTTACTTGGCCTTGTTTTCACGTCATTGTTTGCTAAATGTCACGACAATTCAGCATTTCGAGGAACTCTTGACCAATGACGTCTAATAAATTGTTATCAAGATCATAACAATTTGTATACCTAACCTAGCTTAAGACATGATTCTATGGGTGGGGTGGAAGTTGCTACTGATTAACCATTAACAATGTGTATACCTAACCTAGCTTAAGACCTGATTCTATGCGTGGGGTAGGGTGGAAGTTGCTACTGATTAACCATTAACAATTTGTATACCTAACCTAGCTTAAGACATGATTTTATGGGTGGGGTAGGGTGGAAGTTGCTACTGATTAACCATTAACAATTTGTATACCTAACCTAGCTTAAGACATGATTCTATGGGTGGAGTAGGGTGGAAGTTGCTACTGATTAACCATTTACACGAACGGTTATAATAAAACCCTAATCGATGTAAAGTGGCAAGAAGCAGGATTTCAACGGGTACGTGCGACGACTTGCCAACTATCGTTGCTCTTCTGCTTTTACTCTTAATGCCGTGGTCTTTCATATCATGTCAAAATCTCCAATCAACTCATTGAACTCTACGAGGTATGTCTTGAGGTTAAACAAGTAACTTACCTTCAGGCATTATTCTCGAAATGCGAATTACTCTTCTGCACGTCTAACTTTACTGAAGTTTTCGAGTCAATATGAAACTTCTCTAATATAGACATAAACGTCCATTACAATTATAGATGTCCTTTTTTGTCTTCGAAGAAATTCGCATCTTGGCTTCGGAACGTTTTCTAGATACCAGCACACTCGACACCCTCTGTTTTTCTTGTGCTAAAAAAGAGGAATATTCTCCAAGTTAAATGTCTTTGGTTTTTTTGTAGATTAAGTTATGCGGCGGCTCGAGAAGGTCATGTAATGGAATTCCTGTCCTATGTCAATGTCAAGCGCCTAACCCCATCACCGTCTATATTGTTTATGGTAAGGTCTATCACATGTTATAAACGCTAAGTTTGGGCTCAATCATTAGTGGCAATTTTTGTACGTCTTTGCTTGGAGTTCAAGTACTGTTCAAACCGGTGTCTGTGAGTAATTTAGGTGTCTGGTGTCTTCGACATGCTGTGCTCAGTGTGTCGGCACTGAAGACAAGCATGCTTCCAATTTTATTCGATTTTTTCCCCCACTAAACCATATAGCATGCATACAGCACCGATCCACACCATGCTAATTGCATGCCATAAACACCATCGTACTCCGTATTGTCTGAAATTTATGCCCATATGCAAGAAACGTTGCTTTTGTTTATTGTTGTGACGAATCTTAAAAAGTGAGTTTTTCTATTTATTATAGGTTCTGTCTGAGTAATTTTCTATTTATCATCGGTTCTAATTAGAGTATCATCTTAACAATGTGTTTTTTACCTGTGTGTTTTCCAGAGTCTTATGGCTATCTTGATGATTATCATGGGCAACATCAACAGCCTCATAGACTGTTTCAGTTTTCTCATGTTATTTTTCTACGCTGCCTCCATGGTCTGCCTTCTCATATTACGTCAAACGCGGCCGGATTTGCAGAGACCCTATAAGGTGAGCATTTTCTTGTTTCGTTTTGGTGACGTTTTCCCAGGGGATCTTATCGTGAAACCATGCTATAGAGTCTGTTTCAGTTCATTTATGCACTACGTAAAACCAAACTGGTGTGATAAAAACAGTGCAGCCATAATGACTCTGCTTCTGTACCTTGGACTTTTGAAGCAAATCGTGAAGAGGCTTAATGTTTGTCATCTTATAATGATTGCATTTGACTGGTTTGGAATAGAGCATTGGCCTGCGTGGCGCCAGGAGAAAATGCAACAGGTTAACTATGGCGAGATAACCGAGTGGTTCTGTCCAGGGCAGGGCTTCTCCTGTGGGATGAGGGCGACTTCCTCTTGATGTTAATATCTTTGAACTCATGCGACTAGTTCAGTGTCAAGTAGTCAGTGATAAATGTTTCTCAATGAATATTTTTTCTGGCCATGTTTATGAAAGCATATTAAGTATAGTATTTAAAAATAATTACCCCGAATCCTGGCTCTCGCATAGTCGATTTAGGCGTGGACTCCTTTGGAAGGTTTATGGTGGAATAGCGCGAAATGAAACGCTTTTCTACCAAATTAGCACCGTGACTTCATTAATAAGCGTGTTATTCTTAGTGTGGCTTGGTACGTAGCATATAAATATGCAAACAACTAGAATGCCTAATGTGGCACTTTACGTTTCGTTCATGGCTTGTCTCCTTTCTCAGGTACCCTTGTTTATCCCGTGGGTAGTGCTGATCGTCTCCCTCTACATGGTTATCTCCCCTATCATCCAGAACCCACAGGTGGAGCTCCTGTACGCGGCCTTGTTTGCCGTCAGTGGCCTGGTGTTTTATGTGCCTTGTGTCGTCTACAAATTCCAACCTGTTCTCCTCAGTAAGTTTGCAATTCTTTAATGGACTGTCAACTTATTATCGACAATAACGATGAGAACTGATCGATGAAGTAAGATACTGAAAAACGCCGATCTCGTCGGCTTTTTAAGCCAAGTCTGCACTTAGTGAGATATAGTTGTTTCGAGTGCGCATGGCTGTAATCAGTTTCTTCGCTGCGGGACAAACAAACCCACGTGGCCATCCTAAAGCAGTGTAACTCTAAACTGTAGTCAAAGTCTTCAGTGTGGTTGCAAAGGCATAAATGACCATGTGTTTGTGCATACAATGGTCACATCTTCATGTATACGCACCGCGTACATTTAACAGACAGATTTTACAAGCAAATTTTGAATTTGTACTGATTCATTTTGTTTACATTGAAAACCAAACATGAAAGAGCCGGGGGCATCCGTGGCTCAGCTGGTTAGCGCGCTAGCGCAGCGTAATGACCCAGAAGCCTCCCACCAATCCTGAGTACGATTCTTCAGTATGGCGTAAAACACCATTCAAATAAGTAATAAACAAACGAAAAAGGCAAAAGGCACACATGCTAAAAGAGCAAGTCCCTGCATATGGTTTTAAAATGTTGTTAGTCGTTGAAAATACCGATGTCTGATCCGGATGATGGTGTATGAATTGTGACCTATTTCTAACATTTCTGACAATAGCCTCATAAATGTTACCATGTATTTGGCTAACGTAACACATGCTTGATACGTCCGGTCTATGAATGGGCTCAAATTACTAACCTATATATATAACTTATTATGAATACCTACATATTTTTTGTGGTTTGTTCACGGGTTTGTGTCAGCAACAGAAATTTTTTCCAGAGTTGCGCGCGTTTCTTTTTTTTTTCTTCAGGTTTGAGCAATGGTCCCTTCAATGTTTTAACCGTTTCATATTTTCTGTTTACAGAGAAATTTACAAAACTTCTTCAGCTGATGATGTGGGTAGCACCGACATCGTTCGAAGATTAACGTCACCTGGCTGAAGCTGACAGTCTTGCAAATAACCCCGGCAGTTCACCGGGTCTGTCGGTAAGCTCGGTTTCTAACCAAACTCACTATATCCATCCGATTGAAGCACGGGGTCCTCCCTTGACCCATTGAAACGTAGGCTGAGCGGACTAAAGGACGATTGCAGAAGTCCGACAGATACGTCACAAGTTCGAGTCCAGTTGTAGCAGGTTCTGCAGCTGCTTATAATTTAGGTGGTTTGTCGATTATCTGACGATAATGCGTGGTGGTTTCTCAATCCCAGGTCTCTACCCTGTTGTCTTTCATTCGCAAACCTGTCTGCCGGCATATTAAGTGAGACTGTTCTTACGTAGGTCGTTAAGCAGCACTGCATTAAGTAAATGAAATTGTGTAACACTGCAATAAGACGTACATACATGAATTTGATGTCTGTGTATATGTTATGTCAATGTCATTAATGCTCAGAGCGTCAGTATTATCTGATCAGAGTTGTGATAAAATTAATGAAAGTATATCAGTGTTTTTTTTCTCCATTTCCTTCGTAAAATTGTTTTTAAACTGATGGCCTTTGTTGATGTAAGGTCAAAAATATTACAGTGCTGTATATAGAGAGATTTTCCATACTTCATTTTTCTCATGTTCTCTACAACATGGCGCCGAGGCATTTATTGAATATCTAACGCACCCTTCATTTTCAACTCTGTATCATCTGTATACATTTCGCATGTTCACTTTGACATTGTTGCTGTATAATTTTCACCGCATTTGTTGTAAGCATCAAAACTAAACGTCTGCATTTGTTGTGGACAATGCAACATGTATCACTTTTCTTCAAGGTGAACTCGGAATTATTTTTTCTTATGCTCTGTTGGAAAGCTTTAGGATAATGTAACGAATTAACTCTCTGAGTTTTGAGTGTTAGTCAGACGAATGTTGATCGACTGCCTCTTGTGTATGGTTACTTCCGGTCATGCTTGTAATGCCCGGTAGACTTGTAAGCTTCCTGTATCATGGCAACACATTGTACATTTATCATTCATGCAGGTGTACTCTGGCTGCACCGTTATACCACGCGACAAGTGCTGGCCACTCCATATTTGTCGTGGTTTGATGTATATATTCATATGCTGGGCGTGTATCCATCCAGAGAATACTGAAAATGTATCATTTCTATGCACGTACTTTGTGTCGGTGGAAGATAAACTTTTTCATTTCCGCACTTGCTACACATGTTGTGCATTTTTCTTTTGTGATTATTGACCGAGAACGTCCATTAATCATATATGACTGACGACCACCACACAAATGGCTTTTTCGACGAGTAGGTTAGGGTCTGAAATTCATTTTCGAAATCCACACATACGGTTTGAATAAAACAATTCGCACATTTATTTCACTGAAGTGTAAACTTGTGTTGTTTATTGGCCTTTAAGCTGCTCTCCGTTGTACATGTTACTTGTCACTGTTATCACACACGTGCTCTAAATTAAAATATAGCATTCACAGACTATCGTCATTTCCGTGTACTTGTACGGATTTGCAAATCGATCATCGTATGATTGTCACTCAATAGTCAGTAGTGTATACATTTAACATTATCTTGTCTGTGATCATCAAGCCCATCAAGTTGGAATCAAAGTGTTGAAATTTTGATAAAGGATTATCTTAAAATTTGGACATGTATATTTTGGAATAAAATCTCAGTGAGGTCTTACTGTATTGTGTAGTGTGCTTGTTTGTTCTCTGGGTGTTTCACTGTCCATGTGGTTCAGTCTCTGTGATTCATATCTGTGCGGTTCAGTTGTGAAACGTGAACTGATTTCCTCTCGAAAGTCACGTGAATGACAATGGTGTGACTTTGTTGAATTTGTTGAGCCTTGGTCAGAATAAGCGGAAGACGACACTCACGTGGCTTTTTCCAGCTTAGTCATCTGCCAGCAATTTCTACTAATGCTATCCGCAGATCTGTGCACCACAGGTTGATGCATTCGTCAGCATGGGTTCCCAAGGCTGGCCACTGTCGAATAAATGAAATATTCTTGAGTACGGCGTAAAAACCATTGAAATAAAGTAATAAATTTGTCAGGAACTTGTCAAATGTAGGTGGGTTTTGCTGACCAGTCACCTTGTAAGAGACAATCTTGATCATCGTGTTGAGCAATACTCAAATGAATACATGAAGCCAATTAACCTTAAAAAGTGTGTTGAATTTTTAGGGCAGTTGACTTGTTCTAGAAGAAGGGAGAAGCATCAGTGTACTGAATGTTGGGGACAGAATATCGATAACAGAAGAAAGAGAGAAGTATTAGTGTGCCGAATGTTTAGGACAGAATATCGATAACAGAAGAAAGAGAGAAGTATTAGTGCGCCGAATGTTTAGGACAGTATGCTGATTCTAGAAGAAAAAAGAAGTATCGGTGTGGAAGTGTTGATAGTTGTTACCCCGTCTTTAAAATATTATTTTTATTCATTTTCACGCTAATCAAGGTCTGTGTGTGACCTACATTTTTTCTCTGTGTACCTGATAGCCTTCGCGTGAATTCAGTCGCGTGTTCTGGAGGCCTATGTGTTTATGGTTTCGTGTCATTGTACAGAGAGCGTACATTCTGGAAAGATGTACCCATATTGTAAACATGTTTACGGACAGACCATCCAGAATATTCTTTACGCTAGGCTATAAATATGAGCCACGAAGTTGTTTACTTACCTCCAATTTGAAAGTAGTCGTTTTACTTTTGTCCATCAGAGTCATATTTAGTCTTGCCAACCTTTTTGTGGGATTTTGTGGGATTTTGGAGATATTGGCTTTCACGCCTTTCGACAATTTTGTCATGTTGTACTCCAGTTTTTGGGACGTAACACTTTGTGAGCTTGTGTTTCGCCCCTTGCTATTTGGTGTGAGACGTTCAGTTAGAGCTTGTATAGCTCATTGTCTCTTTGTCCAATTACGTACTCTTCATCCTTATTTACCATGAAAGTGACTTTGTGTATATTTCCGAGAAGTTAAACATACATCACCAGCTCGGCATTACAGACGCTATTGTCAACCCGTCTGCCCAGCAAACTTGTACCTTGCCGGGGATTTAGACATGCACCATCGTCGGCGTACCGGTCCCTATGTTGTTCATCACAACAGAAGTCATCCTTCTATTCTAGAATTCCAAAGACCTGTGGTTTCTATATTTACGTGGACCGACTTGCCATTGGAAGCCGGTATAGTTCATCCGGATTTGGGACATTAAGAGCCGTAAGAAACAATATATATATTTTTGTAATTATCTGTATTGTTTTGTATATAATTGTTAGTTGTACTATTTGTTTATCTTGTTCAAATATATGTATTGAGCTTAGTCTAACGTGTTCGTGTTTCTTTGTTTAATCTTGTGTAAGGCCTATCGCTGTTTGATAGGGATACAGTAGACAGAAGATCAATAGCTAGGGGCATTCCCTAATCAATTTCACGATTTAGGTGCTGAATACATTGTAATTGACAGTGGTTATTTGTTTTTAAATTATGACAATTATTATATATGAGCAAGTATAAGACATAGCGGTCCAATCAAAAGAAATCGTAAACTATGAAAGAAACAAAAGATTTCCAACAGTTGTATGAAGGGACACAGAAAAGTGTAAATGTCGTAGTTTTAAATTAATTTAATCAAAACGGGCGTTAAGCAGTTGTTTAAGTATGTCATAAATCAGTAAAAAGCACAAAATGCGATCATGTTTGCCTTTCACATGAAAATTAAAATATGAAAACTGACAATAAGAAAATGATTTGATTTTCAAAGGAAAAAATCTTATTGATCTCTCTAAAATTTTATCTTGTAACAATGGGAAAATGTTACATTAGTCAAACAAAAAAGCTTTTCCGTTCTTGTAGGCTTCTTAAATTTTTAATGTTTCCTCTTGCTTTATAATGATTAGCCTGCTTCGTAGAAGTGAGTATAGAATCGTGATCACTATGGTTTAAGTCCAGTTTTTCGATCCAACTAATTGTTATTGTTTACAATTTTTTTTTCAATTGTTCTCTTGAATATATTTGTATCCTATTGAAGAATGGGGAGAAGTAGGTGAACCAATCCTTACGCAATCGGCAGTTACCTCTTGGTATTAAATCAGCGTACATGGTCGGTGAGTTGATGTCTATAGTATACAGTTCTGAGAGTCTTAGAAATATATACACACGTAGTGAATATTCTTGGGTACCGCGTAGAACTAAAATGAAATAAATACACATGCGACGGGGATTCAGTCGCAGTCTTGGGTAGTGATTTTCTCGGTTACTCACTTTTACTGTTGTCTGTAATATACAGCGAAGGCTGGTTAGAGAGAGAAAGGTACATAAATCTGCAAGATGGGTGTAAGTAGGATTGTTATGTTGAGCTGTGTTGAGCTATTCTTGGAGAAGCCGGGTTTAGAAAAAAAAAATATCGACCGACTACACAACACGTGGTGCTGCTCTCGTGGATATTTCGCAACACACTGAATGACGTAGATGTTGCAATACGGCAGTTTTTAAATTTGTTCAAAATTTCGAAAGAGACATCGCCACGATATGGCTGAGATATTGCCGATGTGGCGTTAAGCCATAATCATTCATTCATTCATTCGAAAGAGACAGAAACTAATATTCTCTGCCAAAGAACAGAGCTGGGAAATGTACCTGATGGTTTATTCCGCTCTGGTAAATTTGGTTTCTCTGATAAATAAATTATTCAAATGTAGTTTAATCACAGTCACCCAATTGGTTGTATATATGTTCATGGTGCTAAATACGCCAAATATTCGGATTATTATTATTCACTTAATATAATTATTTTAAATAATTCTAGACCAGTTACACCTAACATCTACGGTAACAAACAACTCTGAGTAAGGCATATGTTAAACATTGACGTGAAGAGTTAAACTGGAAGCCTGACTCAGGTAAACTAACAAGAGACTTGATTTCATCGCTTACGTGTGGCCACTTGTCAACCATCACATTATCGTCACTGCTCCGATTTTACTCTCCATCATGAAGTATTTTTATAGATTGTGTATAGAGCAATACAGATAGTGACGAGCGTATTGAGCTAGGACGGACAATCTCTGTAAAGATCTTGTAGACGCTTCCTATAATGACTTGTCGTTTATTATGCCGCTAGTAACCTCAATCTCTCTACAGTTAGACAGCTTTCCTAGCCCTATTCTAGTCGCTGACTAGGCCTAGATTAACACGTCTTAGCCCTAGACTTGTGGCTTAATAGGCCTAGACTAACACTTTTAATAGCCCTGGATTGTCTCTTGCTAAACCTGGATTAACACCTCTCCCAGTTCGTCCGCTTTACGTCTCTTAGAAATCTTCATGCCGTGTATGAAATCTGCTCTTCATTTCCTTTCACTTGTATCAGTAATAATCCTTGACCTGTCAATTTCAAAGATGGATCAAAAGGGTAAATACTTCACATTTAATAAGGAAAAGGGAGGCGACTGGACTGGAATGTATTGAGATACAGCCCAAGCGATCTTAAAATCGACTGCTCACCTCACATTCTCTATAATTTCAAATTTGAACCGCACAATCAAGCATTTGATTGGCCAATCGCCAGACGCAAAGCTTATCCTGTTTTCTATGGTCGTTACATGCTTCCGTTCCATTCGTAGTAACATGCCGAAATAAAATTTTCATTAATATATTTGTGGGTTACAGCTTTAGTGAAATCTATCAGAAGACACTTTTTGAGGTTCAACTTCTAAAGTTCAACTGTCGAACTTTGTTGGTCATAACGATCACTTTTAAGTAACGGAGACATGATCGCCTTGTTTACATCTACATAAAATAAAACTATACAAGAGACAGTAAAACCAGAACTGCGACGGCAGTGCGATGTGCTAAATGCATGAATATACCATCAACATTGCACAGCTGCTGATTCAAGCGGATTGCTTTGGCAGGGATTGAACCCCCCCCCCCCTCCTATGTAAGGTACTTCAGTCGAACACATTATTGGGTACCTTTGAAACATAGCTTATTGACTCTGGTCCAGCGCACGCAGAGAAGACTTCAGTGAGAAAACCACAAGCTTCCCAAAAGGGCAGACCTGTGCAGGTTCAAATACATCTCCTCATGTAACAGCTGCGTCTTTAAGTCAGGAGGTTTTTCTCAGGCCCTGGAGAGGTGCGGTGCATAGTTCTCTCCCAGTGCTACTCCAGTTTTTCTTCTCCCTTAAACCTGAACGCTGTCGTGTTCGAAATAAAAACAATTTATTTGATTTGTATTTGTTATCAAGAATACGAAATTGATAAATAGTTTATATATTCAGGTAAATGAAACCGAGAAGGAAACGGTGAGCTAGCTTATCGTCTGAATAATGTAATACCCCGTATTTGTCGGAACATTATTTTGGCTGATACATGACATCACCTGAAAAACATGGGAAAGAAAAACTGTCAGTAATTGGTCGGTAAAAACTGGTTTTCATTTATATATTTATTTTACTCGTGTTTTACGTCCTACTTCAGAATATTTCAGCTACACGACGTCGGCCAACATTACGGTGGGAAACCGAACAGAGCCCCGGGAAAACCCACGGCCATCTGCAGGTTGCTGGCAGGCCTTCTCGCCTACGATCGGAGAGGAAGCCAGTGTGAGATGGACTAGCACTCACAACGATTGCAGTCGTGAGAGGCACTTGGGTCATTACTCTGCCCTAGAGTTTTAACTCCCTTTGCCACGGAGTCCCCAAGCTGGTTTTGAAATCGTGACACTGATTTTCGGGAAAAATATGCCACCAGGGTCTGGTGATTGTTTAATTAATATATAGGCCAAAATGAATCGAACATTTTTTTCATCCTTTTGTTTAGCCTTGATATGTATTAATTGCTTTTTGTAGAGGCAAAGCACTCATCAGCACGAAACCTCGAACATGGAAAGAATGATGAAAGATGTTAGGATCATTGCTAATTTAAAAAATATGCTTAGAAATATGGAAATTATGACCTCCTTAGAGTGACCGGCTTGCAATGTTCAGTGCTGGTGTACAACATAACTGCGTGAAGATATTCATTATCTGAAGTCTTGTTGCGGAAGGCACCGCGCAAATCAACATGTTACGTGACTATTATAACTCTCCAACCAGAGTATACAGTGAAAAATCGATGATTATAGCAATATATTAATGGGTATTCGTCTCTATCCGTTTGTTTATGTTGCTCTTTTAGGCAGATCGAAGAGTTGTAGAGCTAGAGGACACTTAGACCCAGCATATCTCCACATTTCAAGATGAAATCAGTGTTGTTTTTAAAGGTTAATAACGTGTCAAAGCTGTTGTTCCCGAACCAAAATCCTTTGCCATCCACACATATACCTCTCCGAGGCATTTTCTCTGCATTGGTGACTCATATTGTTAAAACCACCTGACGTCTTCTGTTAAAGCCATAATCATATTGCGGACGTGAGTGTGCTTATAATCGGACCGTTCTCAACTGTAAAGAGCAGTCGACTGACGGACCTTTTAACACCGTCCCCAAGAATTTTTCACTTACACAACAGGTTTAGGGGCCGAGAGAACCGGAGATCTCGGAGTAACGGCGCCACCTTCTCTATGTACCGGACAAATCTCTTGCCCAAAATAGAGATGGGTTTTTTCAAGGACCTGACAGGCTAGGTGAGGTAGTGCTTTAACCATGTGTGCCAAAGAAATCGAAAACAGCGCCGGTACAATACGAGTGGAAGGAAGTGGGTTGGGGGATTATCCCATTATCTCTCTTTTACAACGTCAACGGTGCTTTAGGTCATCCAATGAAATATCTGCGCACATACCTTCAATGATTTCTTAAGACATTCGGATTGATTAAAACAGCGCTCTATCATTTCATCAATGAAACATCTTAGACGCCCTTTTCATAGAAGTGTGTGGAGGACATCTCGACACTTCGCTGCCTCGACCTTTCTTATAGATAGCGAAGCGAGGCAGCGAGACGGCACGGTAGTGACATTAACTAAACCCCACAACCTCACTGAGACACATCACCACTTTACTACCTCGCTTCGCTTCCTGGCTACAGAGCTGCCTCGTTAACTCTCCACCTCGCCCTCGATGGTGCGAAGTAACGAAATAGACGGATGAGCTCTATAGCTTTCCATACCTTTTAACTGAACTCGAAGTGGCCACGAAAGAAACCAGCGTTACCGTTATGGTATGAAGGAGAAACACCCGTGATAGTGAGACTGGTCTTGCCAAGACTTGGAGGCTTTCACAGCACCAAAGAGCCTTTGTTGGCAAACTCTGTGAGTTATGAGAGGTTGTGGATTCCCCGCTGAAGCCTTCGGTCTATGGGCTAAGCCCAGAGAGAAGATGCCTTAGAACTGGCTGATAATGTGACTGATAATCGTGAATCTAGACTTTGCTGGGGTTTCATGTGGCATGTTGTTTTCTGCGTAGTGTTTTGTTCGGAACTTCCGGTTGGTTAATTCTTTGTGTTGACAGAAAAATTTAAGAATTTTGGGCCAAAGTCACAGTATACAGGTGTTGTGTTATACCATCGATTGTCGTTCATTTTAGTTATTTAGCTACCAACAGCAGCTGTCCAGTACGACTATCAACCTTGCAGCCCACCAGTTAACCAGCCCACCATTCAACCCGTCCAAGGCATGTAGATGTCGGGCAGGAGATATTAATCTGCACGTATTGCTTGCAATCGTTTGTTCATCTTATTTTATCTTAAGTACAGCATGAGAAGTTATGTATAGTTAGTTACATGTACAAGTGAGATGTGTTCTCTTGCTGCCTACAAAGCAAACAATATCGTGGCAAGAGAAGAGTTAATAAAAGGCCGAAACGGAGTTACGGTGGAGTAGATCGTCCCACCTCTGAGATTACCTGTGGCTAACTATCACTTTATCTGACTGAATGGAGTGACTTGTTCGGACACGGCTTCAGTATGGGCTTTGGATAAAGAATTTGTTGAGCCTTGGTCACAATAACCCGTCGACGGCACCCCCATGGCCTTTTAAGCAGTCGTACATAATGCTTCCTCCATAATACTTGTCGTATAAGTGGAATATTCTTGAGTACGGCTTAAAACTCCATTCAAATAAATAAATAAATAAATAAATTCGTCATCAACTTGTCAAGTGTTGGCGGTTTTCCTGACCAGTTACCGTCTAAGTGACCAATTCTGATTAAGCCGTTAGGCAAGAATCAAATGAACAAATAAAGCCACTTAAACTTAAAAAAAATCTTAAATTATTTTAGTCAGGCCTATGAGAGGAGGAGACCACAGCATCAGAATTGCAATTAACTAAACCATATCAGAGAGGTAAACTTTACTGAAATAGGAGAAAAACTCTGTACACGTAATTTCGAGCTTACAACCACTGACACTTTATTTGGTAGTTGAAAAACTTTAAAAACAAGACGCTTCCAGCAAATTGCATACAATGTGTTGGTTTGTCATCCTGTGAAAAATATCTAATTTATGGTCACTTATTTGTTGCACTCGGTGACACCATTTTCAGCGCTGTTTTTATGAATTAATGGATAACAGTCTTTCATCTTGGGAATATTGTCCCCCCGTGACAGAACATACTCACAAAGAACGCCTGTGAACGAACACAAAAGCATGGCTCATGTCCATAGCGGTCAGGGACTCGCTGTCAGCCATTTCCACAGACCTGCGCCTGCGCACAGGGATGGCTGGTGCTGCAGTAGTAGTAGTCTGGAACGTCCCTTGTCGTGGCGCGCAAATAGGTGGCCTGGAACCTTCGGAAATAGCATCAAAGACAAAACCGACGTCTTGCCCACAAACTTGGCCGAATAGGTCCTGGCAATCAGCGACTTGATTGGCAAAGGTGCATAAGGCTATGTATACCTGTCTCTCCAGCCAACTGGCTCCCAAGATGGTGGCGTAAAACTGCAATCGTTGAAGTGTGTTCCTGTATTCAGTTTGCCGAGCAGATACACATTGTGCAACCCTATTCTGAAGGTTTCCTAAGCAAATCTGCTGCTCCACGAGGAGCTCAGCGTTATTGCAAACTGTCCTTATTCCATTTTCGATTCCGTTGATATTCACGGCGTTTTCCAGCACTCTGCGAACTGTCGGACTGGTTCTTTTACAAGCTTCCACGATTTCGTTGGCGCAGGCGATCTCGCTCTGGGCACTGACGGAGCAGTAGGTCCGGATTGTCGTGACGTTGGCGGAACCTGAGGTGAAGTCAGTCGCCGACGTGTACCCTCTAAGACATGCTTGAAGCTGTTGGACGGCCTCGTTCCCCGATGGACAAGTGGCGGTTTGCTGGCCAATGACCAAACTCTGCACAAGAACAGCCACGAAGATGCGTACAAGGTTTCTCATGCTGAACATACTCGGGTCGTTGTCTTGACGTCGTGCTATGAACAGGCCTTTGTTGGACTGAAGAATGCCTGTTGTCGACTCAATATATACCCTGTCTCGCATCACACGAACTTGCGCAATTCGCAACTATTTTACATACTAATCGAGATGGGAATTTCCCTTGACTTTCCGAGGTCTTGCTTCTTCAGGATACGTTTTTTTCTTGTTACACGACCATGAAGTTCATGGAGGGTTTGAAAAAAAATTAAGAGCGCTGATCTCTATGGTTTAAATCCAGTTTTTCGATCCAACTAATTGCTATGGTTTACAATTTTTTTTATTTCAATTCGTCTCTTGAAGATATTTGTATCCTATTGAAGAATGGGGAGAAGTAGGTGAACCAATCGATACGCAACCGACAATTACCTCTTTGTATTAAATCAGCGTACATGGTCGGTGAGTTGATATCTATAGTATACAGTTCTGAAAGTCTTAGATATATATACACACGTAGTGAATATTCTTGGGTATCGCGTAAAACTAAAATTGGGTAGTGATTTTCGGGGTGCCTCACTTTTACTGTTGTCTGTAATATACAGCAAAGGCTATTCGGAGAGAGAAAGGTACATAAATCTGAAAGATGGGTGTAAGTAGGATTGTTATGTTGGGCTGTGTTGAGCTATTCTCGGAGAATCCGGGTTCAGAAAAAAAAAATCAACCGACTACACAGCACGTGTATAGATATTTCTCAATATCCTGAATGACGTAGATGTTGCAATACGGCAGTTTTGAAATTTGTTCAAAATTTCGAAAGAGACAGAAACTAATATTCTCTGCCAAAGAACAGAGCTGGAAAATGTACCTGATAGTTTATTCCGCTCTGGTAAATTTGGTTTCTGTGCGAAGTCAATTAATCAAATGTATTTTAATCACAGTCACCCAATTGGTTGTATACATGCTCATGGTGCTAAATGTGCCAAATATTCAGATTATTATTAATTTAATATAATTATTTTACATAATTCTAGACCAGTTACACCTAACATCTACGGTAACTAACAACTCTGAGTAAGGCACGTGTCAAACATTAACGTGAAGAGTTAGACTGAAAGCCTTATTCAGGTAAACTAACAAGAGACTTGATTTCAGCGATTACGTGTGGCCACTTGTCAACCATCACACTATCGTCACTGCTCCGATTTTACTCTCCATCATGAAGTAATTTTATAGATTGTGTATAGAGCAGTATAGATAGTGACAAGGGTATAGAGCTAGGACGGACAATCTCTGTAAAGATCTTGTACACACTTCCTATAATGACTTGTCGTTTATTATGCCGACAGTAACATCAATCTCTCTACAGTTAGATCAACACCTTTCCCAGCCCTATACTTGCCGCTGACAAGGCCTAAATTAACACGTCTTAGCCATAGACTTGTGGCTTAATAGGCCTAGACTAACGCCTTTAACAACCTTAGACATGGTTATAACGATCACTTTTATGTAACGGAGACATGATCGCCTTGTTTTCATTTACATAAAATAAAGCTATGCAAGGGACAGTAAAACCAGAGCTACGACAACAGTGCGATGTGCCAAATGCGTGAATATGCACAGCTGCTGATTAAAGCGGATTGAGTGTCAAGACACGTACGGCAAACTTTGTGGATAAGCCATCGCCTTTGTCGTTGATACTCTTTTGGAGGGCCCTAAACCACCTATTAGCATGACACGACAAAGGCGTTTCCAGAACACAACTCATGCACCAGCTGAATCAATGTTATTTGACAATTTTCACAGGTTCACAAGAAATCAATGTTATTTAACAATTTTCACAGCTTCCCATCTTGGCAAATAAATATCTTGCATGCAACTGCATTGCCTTTATACATTTTTGACTACCAATTAAACAGTAAGTAGTTGTAAACTTGAAATCATCTGCATGTATATGTTTGTTTTGTCTTCCTTATTGTAGGAAAGGTTAAAAAACTGAAAGCAGGGAAATGTGCCAAAAATTTATGCTTTGGCAGGGATTGAACCCCCGCCTCCTATGTAAGGTACTTAAGTCGAACACATTATTGGGTACCTTTGAAACATAGCTTAATCACTCCTGTCCAGCGCACGCAGAGAAGACTTCAGTGAGAAAACCACACGCTTCCCAAAAGGGCAGACCTGTGCAGGTTCAAATACATCTCCTCACGTAACAGCTGCGTCTTTAAGTCAGGAGGTTTTTCTCAGGCCCTGAGGTGCGGTGCATAGTTATCTCCCTACTGCTACTCCAGTTTTTCTTCTCCCTTAAACCTGAACGCTGTCGTGTTCGAAATAAAAACCAATTTATTTGATTTGTGTTCGTTATCAAGAATACGAAATTGATAAATAGTTTATATGTTCAGGTAAATGAAACCGAGAAGGAAACGGTGAGCTAGCTCATCGTCTGAATAATGTAATACCCCGTATTTGTCGGAACATTATTTTGGCTGGGACATGACATCACCTGAAAAACATGGGAAAGAAACACTGTCAGTAATTGGTTGGTAAAAACTGGTTTTCATTTATATATTTATTTTACTCGTGTTTTACGCCCTACTTCAGAATAATTCGCCTACACGACGTCGGCCAACATTACGGTGGGAAACCGAACAGAGCCCCGGAAAAACCCACGGCAATCTGCAGGTTGCTGGGAGACCTTCTCGCCTACGATCGGAGAGGAAGCCAATGTGAGATGGACTTGCACTCACAGCGATTGCATTGGTGAGAGGCACTTGGGTCATTACTCTGCCCTAGAGTTTTAACTCCCTTTGCCACGGAGTCCTCAAGCTGGTTTTGAAATCGTGACACTGATTTTCGGGACCAAAATGTCACCAGGGTCTGGTGATTGTTTAATTAATATATAGGCCAAAATGAATCGAACATTTTTTTCATCCTTTTGTTTAGCCTTGACATGTATTAATTGCTTTTTGTAGAGGCAAAGCACTCATCAGCACGAAACCTCGAACATGGAAAGAATGATGAAAGATGTTAGGATCATTGCTAATTTAAAAAATATCCTTAGAAATATGGAAATTATGGCCTCCTTAGAGTGACCGGCTTGCAATGTTCAGTGCTGGTGTACAACATAACTGCGTGAAGATATTCATTATCTGAAGTCTTGTTGCGGAAGGCACCGCGCAAATCAACATGTTACGTGACTATTAAAAATCTCCAACCAGAGTATACAATGAAAAAACGATGATTATAGCAATATATTAATGGGTATTCGTCTCTATCCGTTTGTTTATGTTGCTCTTTTAGGCAGATCGAAGAGTTGTAGAGCTAGAGGATACTTAGACCCAGCGTATCTCCACATTTCAAGATGACATCAGTGTTGTTTTTAAAGGTTAATAACGTGTCAAAGCTGTTGTTCCCGAACCAAAATCCTTTGTCGTCCACACATATACCTCTCCGAGGCATTTTCTCTGCATTGGTGACTCATATTGTTAAAACCACCTGACGTCTTCTGTTAAAGCCATAATCATATTGCGGATGTAATGGTGTGAGTGTGCTTATAATCGGACCGTTCTCAACTGTAAAGAGCAGTCGAATGACGGACCTTTTAACACCGTCCTCAAGAATTTGTCACTTACACAACAGGTTTAGGGACGGATTAAACCGGAGATCTCGGAGTAACGGCGCCACCTTCTCTATGTACCGGACAAATCTCTTGCCCAAAATAGAGATGGGTTTTTTCAAGGACCTGACAGGATAGGTGCAGTACTGCTTTAACCATGTGTGCCAAAGAAATCGAAAACAGCGCCGGTACAATACGTATGGAAGGAAGTGGGTTGGGGGATTATCCCATTCACGTTTTATCTCTCTTTTACAACGTCAACGGTGCTTCAGGTCATCCAATGAAATATCTGCGCACATAGCGTCCTTAATTTCTTAAGACATTCGGATTGATTAAACAGCGCTCAATCATTTCATCAATGAAACATCCTAGACGCCCTTTTCATAGAAGTCTGTGGAGGACATCTCGATACTTCGCTACCTCGACCTTTCTTATAGAGGGTGAAGGGAGGCAGCGAGACGGCACGGTAGTGACATTAACTAAACCCCACAACCTCAATGACACATCACCACTTTACTACCTCGCTTCGCTTCCTGGCTACATAGCTGCCTCGTTAACTCTCCACTTCGCCCTCGATAGTGCGAAGTAACGAAATAGACGGATGAGCTCTATAGCTTTCCATACCTTTTAAATGAACTCGAAGTGGCCACGAAAGAAACCAGCGTTACCGTTATGGTATGAAGGAGAAACACACGTTATAGTGAGACTGGTATTGCCGATACCTGGAGGCTTTCTCAGCACCAAAGAGCCTTTGTTGGTAAACTCTGTGAGTTATGAGAGGTTGTGGATTCCCCGCTGAAGCCTTCGGTCTATGGGCTAAGCCCAAAGAGAAGATGCTCTAGAACTGGCTGATAATGTGACTGATAATCGTGAATCTAGACTTTGCTGGGGTTTCATTTGGCATGTTGTTTTCTGCGTAGTGTTTTGTTCGGAACTTCCGGTTGGTTAATTCTTTGTGTTGACAGAAAAATTTAAGAATTTTGGGCCAAAGTCACAGTATACAGGTGTTGTGTTATACCATCGATTGTCGTTCATTTTAGTTATTTAGCTACCAACAGCAGCTGTCCAGTACGACTATCAATCTTGCAGCCAACCAGTTAACCAGCCCACCATTCAACCTGTCCAAGGCATGTAGATGTCGGGCAGGAGATATTAATCTGCACGTATTGCTTGCAATCGTTTGTTCACCTTATTTTATCTTAAGTACAGCATGAGAAGTTATGTATAGTTAGCTACATGTACAAGTGAGATGTGTTCTCTTGGTGCCTACAAAACAAACAATATCGTGGCAAGAGAAGAGTTAATAAAAGGCCGAAACGGAGTTACCGTGGAGTAGATCGTCCCACGTCTGAGATTACCTGTGGCTAACTATCACTTTATCTGACTGAATGGTGTGACTTGCTCGGATACGGCTTCAGTATGGGCTTTGGATAAAGAATTTGTTTAGCCTTGGTCACAATAACCCGTCGACGGCACCCCCATGGCCTTTTAAGCCATGATACATAATGCTTCCTCCATAATACTTGTCGTATAAGTGGAATATTCTTGAGTACGGCTTAAAACTCCATTCAAATAAATAAATAAATAAATAAATAAATTCGTCATCAACTTGTCAAGTGTTGGCGGTTTTTTCCGACCAGTTACCGTCTAAGTGACCAATTCTGGATTAAGCCGTTAAGCAAGAATCAAATGAACAAATAAAGCTTAAATAAAGCCTAAACTTAAAAAAAACTGAAATTATTATTGTCAGGCCTATGAGAGGAGGAGACCAGAGGACCATAATTGCAACGGAATTCATCTTAACTGAACCGTATTAGAGAGGTAAACTTTACTGAAATAGGAAAATGGGTCCTATTAAGGAAAACTCTGTACACGTAATTTCGAGCTTATAACCACTGACACTTTATTTGGTAGTTGAAAAACTTTAAAAACAAGACGCTTCCAGCAAATTGCATACAATGTGTTGGTTTGTCATCCTGTGAAAAATATCTAATTTATGGTCACTTATTTGTTGCACTCGGTGACGCCATTTTCAGCGCTGTTTTTATGAATTAATCGATAACAGTTTTTCATCTCGGGAATATTCTCTCCCCGTGACAGAGCATACTCACAACGAACGCCTGTGAACGAACACAAAAGCATGGCTCATGTCCATAGCGGTCAGGGACTCGCTGTCGGCCATTTCCACAGACCTGCGCCTGCGCACAGGGATGGCTGGTGCTGCAGTAGTAGTGATCTGGAAAGTCCCTTGTCGTGGCGCGCAAATAGGTGGCCTGGAACCTTCGGAAATAGCATCAAAGACAAAACCGACGTCTTGCCCACAAACTTTGCCGAATAGGTCCTGGCAATCAGCGACCTGATTGGCAAAGGTGCATAAGGCTATGTATACCTGTCTCTCCAACCAACTGGCTCCAAAGATGGTGGCGTAAAACTGCAATCGTTGAAGTGTGTTCCTGTATTCAGTTTGCCGAGCAGATACACATTGTGCAACCCTATTCTGAAGGTTTCCTATGCAAGTCTGCTGCTCCACGAGGAGCTCAGCGTTATTGCAAACTGTCCTTATTCCATTTTCGATTCCGTTGATATTCACGGCGTTTTCCAGCACTCTGCGAACTGTCGGACTGGTTCTTTTACAAGCTTCCACGATTTCGTTGGCGCAGGCGATCTCGCTCTGGGCACTGACGGAGCAGTAGGTCCGGATTTTCGTGACGTTGGCGGAACCTGAGGTGAAGTCAGTCGCCGACATGTACCCTCTAAGACATGCTTGAAGCTGTTGGACGGCCTCGTTCCCCGATGGACAGGTGGCGGTTTGCTGGCCAATGACCAAACTCTGCACAAGAACAGCCACGAAGATGCGTACAAGGTTTCTCATGCTGAACATACTCGGGTCGTTGTCTTGACGTCGTGCTATGAACAGGCCTTTGTTGGACTGAAGAATGCCTGTTGTCGACTCAATATATACCCTGGCTCGCATCACACGTACATGCGCAATTCGCACCTATTTTACATACTAATCGAGATGGGAATTTCCCTTGACTTTCCGAGGTCTTGCTTCTTCAGGATACGTTTTTTTCTTGTTACACGACCATGGAGTTCATGCAGGGTTTGAAAAAAAAATTAAGAGCGCTGATCTCTATGGTTTAAATCCAGTTTTTTGATCCAACTAATTGCTATGGTTTACAATTTTTTTTAATTTCAATTCGTCTCTTGAATATATTTGTATCCTACTGAAGAATGGGGAGAAGTAAGTGAACCAATCCATACGCAACCGGCAATTACCTCTTTGTATTAAATCAGCGTACATGGTCGGTGAGTTGATATCTATAGTATACAGTTCTGAGAGTCTTAGATATATATACACACGTAGTGAATATTCTTGGGTATCGCGTAAAACTAAAATTGGGTCTGAAAGATGGGTGTAAGTAGGATTGTTATGTTGGGCTGTGTTGAGCTATTCTCGGAGAATCCGGGTTCAGAAAAAAAAATCAACCGACTACACAGCACGTACTCTCATAGATATTTCTCAATATCCTGAATGACGTAGATGTTGCAATACGGCAGTTTTGAAATTTGTTCAAAATTTCGAAAGAGACAGAAACTAATATTCTCTGCCAAAGAACAGAGCTGGGAAATGTACCTGATGGTTTATTCCGCTCTGGTAAATTTGGTTTCTCTGATAAATAAATTATTCAAATGTAGTTTAATCACAGTCACCCAGTTGGTTGTATACATGCTCATGGTGCTAAATGTGCCAAATATTCAGATTATTATTATTCAAATAATTCTAGACCAGTTACACCTAACATCTACGGTAACAAACAACTCTGAGTAAGGCATGTGTTAAACATTGACGTGAAGAGTTAGACTGAAAGCCTTATTCAGGTAAACTGGTAAGAGACTTGATTTCAGCGATTACGTGTGGCCACGTGTCATCACACTATCGTCACTGCTCCGATTTTACTCTCCATCATGAAGTATTTCTATAGATTGTGTATAGAGCAATATAGATAGTGACAAGAGTATAGAGCTAGGACGGACAATCTCTGTAAAGATCTTGTACACACTTCCTATAATGACTTGTCGTTTATTATTCCGACAGTAACATCAATCTCTCTACAGTTAGATCAACACCTTTCCCAGCCCTATACTTGCCGCTGACAAGGCCTAGATTAACACGTCTTAGCCATAGACTTGTGGCTTAATAGGCCTAGACTAACGCCTTTAATAACCTTAGACATGGTTATAACGATCACTTTTATGTAACGGAGACATGATCGCCTTGTTTTCATTTACATAAAATAAAGCTATGCAAGGGACAGTAAAACCAGAGCTGCGACGGCAGTGCGATGTGCCAAATGCGTGAATATGCACAGCTGCTGATTAAAGCGGATTGAGTGTCAAGACACGTACGGCAAACTTTGTGGATAAGACATCGCCTTTGTCGTTGATACTCTTTTGGAGGGCCCTAAACCACCTATTAGAATGACACGACAAAGGCGTTTCCAGAACACAACTCATGCACCAGCTGAATCAATGTTATTTGACAATTTTCACAGGTTCACAAGAAATCAATGTTATTTAACAATTTTCACAGCTTCCCATGTTGGTAAATAAATATCTTGCATGCAACTGCATTGCCTTTATACATTTTTGACTACCAATTAAAGAGTTAGTAGTTGTAAACTTGAAATCATCTGCATGTATATGTTTGTTTTGTCTTCCTTATTGTAGGCAAGGTTAAAAAACTGAAGCAGGGAAATGTACCAAAAATTTGTGCTTTGGCAGGGATTGAACCCCCGCCTCCTATGTAAGGTACTTCAGTCGAACACATTATTGAGTACCTTTGAAACGAAACTTATTGATTCCGGTCCAGCGCACGTAACGAGGGCTTCAGTGAGAAAACCACAAGCTTCCCAAAAGGGCAGACCTGTGCAGGTTTAAATACATCTCCTCGTGTAACAGCTGCGTCTTTAAGTCAGTAGGTTTGTCAAGACCTGGAGAGGTGCGGTGCATAGTTATCTCCCAGTGCTACTCCAGTTTTTCTTCTCCCATAAAAATGAACACTGTCGTGTTCGAAATAAAAACGAATTTATTTGATTTGTATTTGTTATTAAGAATATGAAATTGATAAATAGTTTATATATAAGGGAAATCGAGAAGGAAACGTGAGCTAGCTTATCGCCTGAATAATGTAATACGCCGTATTTGTTAGAATATTATTTTGGCTGGGACATGAAATCACCTGAAAAACATGGGAAAGAAAAACTGTCTGTAATTGGTCGGAAAATTTATTTATTTGTTTATTTATTTGACTCGTGTTTTACGCCGCACTCAAGAATACTTCACTCATGCGGCCAGCATTATGGTAGGAGGAAACCGGGCAGAACTGGACTTGAATCCAAGCTGCAGCATTGGTGGGAGGCTTCTGGGTCATTGCGCTGCGCTACGGTGCTAACTGACTGACCACGGTAAAAGCTGGCCTTCATTTATTTATCGATTTCATTCGTGTTTTATGCTCTACTTTAGAATATTTCGGATATTCGACAGCGACAGCGTTACGGTGGGAAACCGAACAGAGCCCGGGGGAAACCCACGGCCATTCGCAGGTTGCTGGCAGACCTTCTCGCGTATGACCGGAGAGGAAGCCAGTGTGAGATGGACTTGCACTCACGGCGATTGCATTGGTGACAGGCACCTGGGTCATTACGCTGCCCTAGAATCCTAAGTGCCTCTGCCACGAAGCCCTCTCCCCCATTTCTGGAACCAATATGCCACCATTGTGATTGTTTATGTAATATATAGGCCAAAATGAATAGAACATTTTTTTCATGCTTTTGTTTAGCCTCGACATGTATTGATAGCTCTTTTTAGAGGCTAAGCACTCATAAGCACAAAACCCTCAAAGTTGGAAAGAATGATGAAAGATGTTAGGGTGACTGCCACTGCTAAAAAAAAACTGCTTAGAAATATGGAAATTGTGACCTCCTTAGAGTAGTGGGATTGCAATGTTCACTGTTATCGCGATACATTATTGAGTATTCGTCTCTATCCGTTTGTTGATGTTGCTCTTTTGGGCAGATCGAAGAGTTGTAGAGCTAGAGGACACTAAGACCCAGCGTATCTCCACTTTTCAAGATGAAATCAGTGTTGTTTTTAAAGGTTAATAACGTGTCAAGCTGTTGGTCCCAAACCAAAATCCTTTGCCATCCACACATATACCTCCCCGAGGCATTTTCTCTGCATTGGTGACTCATATTGTTAAAACCACCTGACGTCTTCTATTAAAGCTATAATCATACTGTGGATGTAATGGTGTGATTGTGCTTATAATCGGACCGTTCTCAACGGTAAAGAGCAGTCGACTGACGGACCTATTAACACCGTCCTCAAGAATTTGTCACTTACACAACATGTTTAGGGACCGATTAAACCGGAGATCTCGGAGTAACGGCGCCACCTTCTCTATGTACCGGACAAATCTCTTGCCCATAAGGGAAATGGTTTTTCTTTTTCAAGGATCTGACAGGCTAGGCGCGGTAGTGCTTTAACCATGTGTGCCAAAGAAATCGAAAACAGCGCCGGTACAATACGTGTGGAAGGAAGTGGGTTGGAGGATTATCCCATTCACGTTTTATCTCTCTTTTACAACGTCAACGGTGCTTTAGATCATCCAATGAAATATCTGCGCACATAGCGTCCTTAATTTCTTAAGACATTCGGATTGATTAAACAGCGCTCAATCATTTCATCAATGAAACATCCTAGACGCCCTTTTCATAGAAATCGGTAGAGGACATCTCGATACTTCGCTACCTCGACCTTTCTTATAGAGGGTGAAGGGAGGCAGCGAGGCGGCACGGTAGCCACATTAACTAAATCCCACAACCTCACTGACTCATATCACCACTTTACTACCTCGCTTCGCTTCCTCGCTACAGAGCTGCCTCGTTAACTCTCTGTCTCGCCCTCGATAGTTCGAAGTAACGAAATAGACGGATGAGCTCTATAGCCTTCCACACCTTTTAAATGAACTCGAAGTGGCGGCGAAAGAAACCAGGAATTACCGTTATGGTATAAATGGGAAACACACGTTATAGTGAGACTGGTTTTCTGCCTCTCATTCGGGAGTGATAGCAGACAGATAACCGACACACACCAACACGTGGGTGAAGTTCACTTTCTTTATTCTCATGCACCAAGAGTTCATCTCGCAATGAGCCTTAATGGTTGAACAGGACGTGGTTTGATGTGATGTATGGTAAAAGACTGTAACAAATGAAATATACGTATAACTAAAGGGTGACAAAACAGGGACAAAAAGACATGAACTTGTGAGAGTTGTCTCCCCTTAATGGTTTACCTTGACGGGGCTCGTATGTATACTTGTATTCAGCACGAGTGTGAATAAAATAATTCTCTAGCACATACCTTGCATTACTCCTTTGTTGAAATGGAAGTTAATTTTACTGAACCTTCATATTAAACACTAAAACAAGCTGAAAATACCTTATTAATGAATTACAGTACAATTACGATTTGATGGTGGTGTTGTTGTAAAATGTCACAGTTCAAATGATGGACTGGCCATGTCATATAACTTCCCTGGCTATTTTGCACTGTCGGCCAAGTACACAAAAATGTTTATAAACTTACACGATGGTAGATCGCAGTTCAGTACAAAATTTAAATGACGGGACGGAAATGCTTGCTAGCAAATCCCCCAAGTGTTCAAGGACTGATCAGGTGTGGAGCAACGACTAAATTCTCCTCCAAACAGGAGAGTTCCACAGAAACGTAATAACAATACACTACAACTGATGTTGCCAAGACTTGGAGGCTTTCACAGCACCAAAGAGCCTTTGTTGGTAAACTCTGTGAGTTAAGAAACGTTGTGGATTCCCCCCTGAAGCCTTCGGCGCATTCGCTAAGCCCAGAGAGAAGATGCTTTAGAACTACCTGATAATGTGGCTCATAATCGTGAACTGAGATTTTGCGGGGATTTCATGAGGCATGTTGTTTTTTTGTTTTGTTCGGAACTTCCGGTTTGTTAATTCTTTGTGTTGAATGCGTGCTGTATGAGAAGTTATGTATAGTTACATGTACAAGTGAGATGTGTTCTCTTGGTGCCTACAAAGCAAACAATATCGTGGCAAGAGAAGAGTTAATAAAAGGCCGAAACGGAGTTACGGTGGAGTAGATCTTCCCACCTCTGAGATTACCTGTGGCTAGCTATCACTTTATCTGACTGAATGGTGTGACTTGCTCGGATACGGCTTCAGTATGGGCTTTGGATAAAGAATTTGTTGAGCCTTGGTCACAATAACCCGTCGACAACTCTCCCATGGCCTTTTGAGGAGTCGTATATGCGTTGATAAACCCGAAAATTTCACACGTGGGTAGATTCGACAGCGTGGCCGTGCGTATGCCGTGGGCTCTGTCCGGTTTCCTTCCTCCATAATACTTGTCGTATAATTGAAGTATTCTTGAGTACGGCTTAAAACACCATTCAAGTAAAAAAATAAATTTGTCAACAACTTTCAAGTGTTGGCGGCTTTTCCCGACCAGTTACCGTCTAAGTGACCAATTCTGGATTAAGCCGTTAAGCAAGAATCAAATGAACAAATAAAGCTTAAATAAAGCTTAAACTTAAAAAAAAATGAAATTTTTATTGTCAGGCCTATGAGAGGAGGAGACCAGAGGACCAGAATTGCAACGGAATTCATCTTAACTGAACCGTATTAGAGAGGTAAACTTTACTGAAATAGGAAAATGGGTCCTATTAAGGAAAACTCTGTACACGTAATTTCGAGCTTATAACCACTGACACTTTATTTGGTAGTTGAAAAACTTTAAAAACAAGACGCTTCCAGCAAATTGCATACAATGTGTTGGTTTGTCAATCTGTGAAAAATATCAAATAACATCGATTTATGGTCACTTATTTGTTGCACTCGGTGACACCATTTTCAGCGCTGTTTTCATGAATTAATCGATAACAGAGTTTCTTCTCGGGAATATTCTCTCCCCGTGACAGAGCATACTCACAACGAACGCCTGTGAACGAACACAAAAGCATGGCTCATGTCCATAGCGGTCAGGGACTCGCTGTCAGCCATTTCCACAGACCTGCGCCTCCGCACAGGGATGGCTGGTGCTGCAGTAGTCTGGAACGTCCCTTGTCGTGGCGCGCAAATAGGTGGCCTGGAACCTTCGGAAATAGCATCAAAGACAAAACCGACGTCTTGCCCACAAACTTGTCCGAATAGGTCCTGGCAATCAGCGACCTGATTGGCAAAGGTGCATAAGGCTATGTATACCTGTCTCTCCAACCAACTGGCTCCCAAGAAGATGGCGTAAAACTGCAATCGTTGGAGTGTGTTCCTGTATTCAGTTTGCCGAGCAGATACACATTGTGCAACCCTATTCTGAAGGTTTCCTATGCAAGTCTGCTGCTCCACGAGGAGCTCAGCGTTATTGCAAACTGTCCTTATTCCATTTTCGATTCCGTTGATATTCACGGCATTTTCCAGCACTCTGCGAGCTGTCGGACTGGTTCTTTTACAAGCTTCCACGATTTCGTTGGCGCAGGCGATCTCGCTCTGGGCACTGAGGGAGCAGTAGGTCCGGATTGTCGTGACGTCGGCGGAACCTGAGGTGAAGTCAGTCGCCAACATGTACCCTCTAAGACATGCTTGAAGCTGTTGGACGGCCTCGTTCCCCGATGGACAGGTGGCGGTTTGCTGGCCAATGACCAAACTCTGCACAAGAACAGCCACGAAGATGCGTACAAGGTTTCTCATGCTGAACATACTCGGGTCGTTGCCTTGACGTCGTGCTATGAACAGGCCTTTGTTGGACTGAAGAATGCCTGTTGTCGACTCAATATATACCCTGACTCGCATCACACGTACATGCGCAATTCGCAACTATTTTACATACTAATCGAGATGGGAATTTCCCTTGACTTTCGGAGGCCTTACTGCTTCAGGATACGTTTTTTTCTTGTCACAAGGCCATTAAGAAGTTCACGGAGAGTTCGAAAAAAATTTAAAAACAGAAGTATGTGTATCACACTATCTATTGTGGGAAAAGGTTTGAATACCGTATATCAGTGTCTGATTAAGGTAACTAATTTGTGATACATCCGTGTTTCACACCATATTTGCCATTTGCTTGAAACTAGTAACGGGTATGCACTTGAATATCTTGTAATTCTCGTTAATCATCAACCGCAGTGGATTCGAATCCAACTCATGCTTTCTTCATTCCCGAGCTCTACAGGCATGGGAAGGTCAAAAAGATACATTCAAACAAGCCAGCAGATATTTGTTGTGGTGCCTCAACATTTGCCATGCAATGTTTTGGGGGATAACAGACAAGTATGACATTAACTTTGTCACCATTAAGACCAAATGTTCGTCGACGAGGTAATCTGTATAACATTGTCTATTGTATATCGCTAATACACACGTGTGGACGTGTGGACAAAAGTATGTGGATGTGCACAATAATCCGTACCACTCGTACTCAGTAGTTTTTAGAGGGCCCGTAACATGGAGCGTAGAAACTTATCCCGATTCAGGAAGACGTGAGTATCAGTGTACGATGTTGAAAACAATGAACTGCGTACAGAAGACAGAGAGGATGTATCAGTGTGGAAGTATTGACAATATACAGATGAAGAAAACTGTCACTGTGCGGAGGGTATTGATTAATAAAGAAATGGAGTAGTTTGAGTGCGCATGAGTGGCTTATTAAACGAAACATGCGGTTCAAAATAAAACGGTTTGTCATGTCCTAATTGTTAGTCAGTTAATCTGAGAATTTTTACACTTTACTGAGGTGTGAGCGTGTGAGGCAGTGTAAAATTTTTCACACGCTTCTAACTCCAGGGAACTGAAAAAAATCTTGACAATCAGCTATGAAATAAAACAAATAAAAAAGGTAAAACATTACACCGGGTTACAACGAAGGATGGATGACTGCATGTGGCAATCCTTTTTGGTGTTTATTAACTGACTATAAATCTATTTTTATTTGCACATTCGTAGAACAGAATTTTACATATGTGCAATGTACGCATTTTAAGAATGTGGAGAAAATATGGGCATATGTATAAAGCAATTTTTTTTACATTGCTTGGCTTTAAGTTTACACTAGTACAAATGCGTTGGGCAGTCTATTGCACATGTGCCTACTTATCACTTGCATTCCATAATTCAAACGGATTGTTTTTTAAAGAATAACGGTTAATGACAATTTCAAGTGACAACTGTTGATTTAATTGTATGAGTTAATTCTGCGGAGATCTGAATAAAATTGTTACGTTGCTAGTTTCTGAGTAGTTTAAAGTTACATCTTCATAAACTAACCACAAATGTTTTCAATATATATCATAGACTGAGCATAAACATGTATGAAAATATTGCTTTTCACTCCTGGAGAAAAGGAGTCTTGGATGTTTCTGTCAGAATGTTATGTTTTTGGTATATGTCTCCATTAAAACTATAGGTAATGAAGGAGGTCCGTGTGAATTGTGTGTTGCAATAAAATAAACGATAGAAAGGATAGGGTCCAGTTCTTCTTATCGATGCGGAACGTGGTTATAAACATGCGCAGTTTACATTGTTTGTTATTCGTAATATCTGAAAGGTTAAAACGTTTGCAAACGCACATTTATCAAAACTGTCACCCTTATCTGAGACACGTTAATTACCAACTGTGTTTAGTGATATCTTGAAGCTTCTATTGTGCCCTTAGGTTCAGGGATCGGGATTCACTGGACCAAATCAACAGAAGAAGGAAAGCTAAGGGGATTCCCCATTTCTGTTGATCTGGTCAACAGACTATGCACCACTTGAAATGAGAAATTTAATTTAATTTCACATTTCAAGTGTGTATACTGCGTGATTGAAAGGGATTACTTTTTTTAAATTAAACTGTGATGATTATAACATGTGGGTAAGAACAAGATATAACCATCCAGTCATATATATATATATATATATATACGTCTTATAGAATTCGTAAACTATAGAGTAAGAATCAAAAGTTTCAACATTTGTATGAAGAGGCACAGAAACGTTTGATTTATATCAAAGAAAATTACAAAGAAAATACATTAATTTAAACAAACAAGATGGTAATTAGTTGGTTGAGAGTGAACAAAGATAGATGATAAATTCGTAGAAAGCACAATTTGCGATAATGCATATATTTACATCTTCTGGCATGTTCGCACATTCGCACAAATGCTGAACTATGAAATCAACCATGAAACCGAAAATCGTTTCTGTGATTTTAAATAAGAAAATGTTCTTCCTCTGTCAGAAGCGGCGCTTGGTTCCCCAAGTTATAATTTTGAAAATTAGAAAAAAATGTATACCCTTAATTTCTCCTTTTGCTTTGAATGTTGTATTTACAGTAGTGGTTAGCGTTCATCACATCGGTAGCTAGGCGTGCTGGTCGTGTTTTATATCCATTTTTCCATCCAACAAATGTTGTATTGTAAAAATTCATAATTTTAGTTTTCTAACTGAATATGTGTGTTTCTTTTAAAGATATGGTCAGAAGTAGATTAACCAACGTATGTGCATACAACTGGCTACGGCGGGATGACACAGTTCTAACAATCTTGTTTTATGAACGCGATCAGGATAAATAAAAAAATATGAAAACATACACACGCGACGCGTTTTTAAAAACCTGCTGAGGAAAGTAAATTTGTAGATTTGACTCTTCGCACAATTTGCACAGTCTGAAGTTCGTTAAGACCACTTGTCCCCGCCAGTTAAACTGAAGTCTTTCGCCTACAACCAAGTTTTGAAAGGGCAAGAATGTGTGTCATTCAACATTATAAAATAAGTCTGTGACCGACACATATATTAATACAAGATTATACCGGATAACTGTCTATTTCTATACAACTAATCTTATCAAATAGAAAAAGTGGCGCTGGCGAGCAAGACGGTCATGAGTGCGATAGCTATGTTAGACTGGTCTTAACATCACTGCATTAGGCTAAGTAGCAAGGTAAGGTGCTGCCTTTACATCAACAGTTAGAACAAAACCTAAACTCCCTGAGGTAAATTAATAAGCGGCCGTATTTGCCACTCTTTTATCGCTGATATGGATCCATATTTATCATCATATCATATCCATAGTTAACACTCAAATAACAAATTCAAACACAGCCTAAGTTAAAAAGTGTGAAAAAACAATCGGCTGGAAAACGCGAGAACAGTTTTGCCTAATCTCGCATTCTCTTGTTCTCGTGCCTCGTGGTTTTTAAGGTACGCGGCTTGAGAACGGAGCGGCTCGAGAATGGCCTCATCCTTCTTCCATACTTCCGCCTTCTTAAAAAAGTCGAGTACTCAGTGCATCACACAAGCATGCTGTGAAGATTAGTTCTCAATATCCACCCGCAGGTGGCTGTTGTAGTACCGTAGTTTTGCAATTTGCTCGAAGTTTCGAAAGAGATAGGAACGATTATTTACTGCCAAATAAAATGAAAATGAAAAAAATGTGAAATATTTTACATGAAGCCTGACGTCTCATTCCGTTCTGGTGAAGTTGGCTTCTCTGATGAATAAATTAAAATTATTTGTTCTGTTTGTCACTTAATAGGTTATTTACAATGTTCATAGTGATAAATAATGACTGCGTGACGTCATTTTCATTAAGTTGTATTCAAACATAAAAAGCATCCCGGAGGCCTGGTACCTTTGCATCATTTGCGTTAAATAATTTTACATCAGCAAAAATAGTTAAGCAAAGCTGAAGTAATTATTATTGACTGTTCAGAGCAGAATTGAGTAGCAACAAAGTTATACAGATCTCGATTCGGATATGTTTTATATACACAGTATTTGATTGATTGATTTATTCATTGATTTATTGATTTATTTATCTATTTATTTATTTATTCATACATTTGGTTAGCGTTGTCGTATTTCACCAATACGACGGCTGCCAACATTATGGTGGGAGGAAACCAGCAGAGCCCCGGGGAAACACACGACCATCCGCAGGTTACTGGTAGACCTTTCCACGTACAACCTGGGGCGGGTGGTTGCGAGAGCAGTACAAAAATATTGAGTAAGTGTTTGTGAAAAAGATACCACTCAGATGCAACCACTTAAGTAAACCAATGAGTCAACGTGAACTAAGGTAGGTACGCTACTCTTTGTAAGGTTTACTTATTTAACTGGGCATAGCTTTTCTTCAGTTAAGCAAGCGTTTATCAATATAAGTAAGTAAACTTTACAAACTTAAGAAAATGCTTTCTCTGGGTTTGGAAAGTTGGTTGCTGCTGAATGACTTCCAATTTGGTAAACAACATTTCATTAAGTGAATATGAGCTATTAATATACCGCACTGCGTATCCGCAGAAGAAGCACCAATTACACATAACTGTCCGTTGTCTACCCATTTATTCAGCTAGTTTCAGAGAGCTAGTTTCAGAGAACATAGTCATGGGTTCTCTTATGTCTGACAGTTACATGTACTAGTTTCGGTTGAAATTGAATAAATTGGCTATGTGATGTAAATTTAGTAAACAAAGTAAGCACACACAAGAACAGAACGTTTGACAATTATATACGACTCAGTTTTCTGAGGTTAATTAGCTCCTGTGGAAAATTTAGATTTTAGATTTTGCTGACCCAAACTTTTCTCTCAGTGTATACGATCCTGACTTGATGGGAAAGAGGACATGCGCAAAGCTTGTCCCAAGAAAAGGAAGCTTTCCTATTTTCTGTAATCGTTCAATGATTTCCTTCTACTGTATGCTAAAATTAGGTTTTCAGGTGTCATTATGTTGTTTAAATTTAAAATGATATCTACTAGTAGAGACCTGGTATACGCATTTAAAAGTTCAAATGCCTCCAAAATCGTATGGAAAATTTTATCACCGTAGCCACGAAGAGAAAAGCTGTGGTGGAGAGCAAATTCTCAAACCTTGTTGATTATGAAGATCTCATTTATGTTATGGGAACCTTAATGTCCTGTTTACGAAAGGGAACCTTCACTATACAAAAGAGGACAAACTGGACAAAAGAGAACAAAACCAGCAGAGTACTGGCTTACAAAAGCATGCAGTACGAAGTACCACAGCATGGAGAGTAATCTTACTATAGAGCAGCAACGACAGTGTCATGGTTGGCAAACGACCACACATAATACGGCCTTCTGTCAGTTTGCCTCAGTTAGGGTTTTATTACAAATGGACTCGGTAACATATTAGCACAAATGTAATTGTGTGTATTATAGGGTGTAAAGTCTTAATTCGTGGTTGGTTGTAAAATAATGGAACTTTGCACAGGTTTGGGTTTTATTGATGAAATTTTGAAATTTTTGGCCACATAGCACAGAGTATCAGGTGGTGATGAGGCTGGGAGTGATGTCTCCTTGATGTTGCTAGGCGCCTGCAACTTCTGGCATATTAAGCTCCAGATTGTGACGATCAATCTATTTCAACATTTTTATGGCTGCTGTCTCACAGGCTGGGCAAGATATACACTAGTGCTGATTGGCCAGGGGCCAGGCAGTGCTTGGGGCCGTTACAGCACTAAACGTTAACATTGTCGGTTATGGAAAATAAATAGGGGTGTGAGGCTAAATGCCTAAAAAGTAGCAACTTACAAGCCCGTTTGGATTTTCATCTCTCCAGTTCTCCGTGTTTTTGTTTAACATTAAAACATGCTTTTAGCACGATTCTGTAGTTTCTCTGGGAACTTCACTGTTCTTTACATCTGTTTCCTGTTCTGGAAGTGGTCAGTTCATTTCAACATTGTGTGCTTTTTTATCATCACAGAAAATTTGCTATAATACCAGCAGACAAAGTTGACAGCAGTGTGTTTATTTTCAGATTTTTTTTATTATTATTGTAAAGTCCTGATGGAAGAGTTGACTACATCAACGTATCCAACCTCACATACTTGGAATTTATGGTCAAGGGGGCTAGCCGCTGTTGCATCGTAACAACCCAAGCCCCTTGGTCACCTGGCTCTCTTAGACGTAAGTCAGATTTTGTCCTAACTTGTGGCGTAATTCCTGAGTTTAGATTTGAAATGGATCGTTAAATTCTAATTTTGTTATGAAAGTCTACGAAATGTCTAAATGTTAAAATAAAAATTCCTCAGCGGTCTCACAGTTTTATGGCAACAAAGTTTTGAAGCTAAGACTAAGTGTGACTTAAGTCTAAGACAGCTACCTGATCCTGGGGCCAGGTGCCTGTCACCAGTGCGTTCGGTGTGAGTTCAAGCCCAACTCTTACTCCTCTCCGGTCGTAAGCGGGAAGGTCAGACAGGAGCCTGCATGGTCGTGGGTTTCTCCGCGGGATCTGCCCGGATTCCTCCCACCATAATGCTGGCCGCCGTCGTATAAGTGAAATATTCTTGAGTAAGACATTAAACACCAATCAAATAAATAAATAAATACTTGGTTTTAAGACCTTTGAAGTAATAAATCTCAGCGCACACGGGCGACTTTAGTTTCTGTATGATGGCTCAAGACCCTATAAAAACTCCCGTCCGTTGTGTTGCGCAGGGAAAATCCGTGTATCGTCTACAGACTCTTTTTGTTAAATTATACTGTGACCATGAATTTTCTTTTGGCGGAAAACGACTTTCAGGAGGCTTATCATTTAGTCATCGAAGGAAGGTGGTTATATATACCGCAGGGGCCTCGGCTTCCTCCACCCACCAACCTGGCCGCATATCATATGAAAGCTTAAAAACTCAGTGATTAACGCTGAATGCAAGATTCTTACGGAATAGGATACGCTGTCACACTGGAATGCCATGCCGAAAACACCAGACACAGCGTCCCAGATTTTCACATTATACTGGCGCCGGTCTCGGCACTGAGAGGTTAGAGCGAGGAAACAGGGCTTGTCGGCCAGATGTCAGTATAATGTTGCCTCATGTTGTTAATGTCTTATAACAGACTCGATTATGGATCGAACCTCGGATTTACATCCTGCGTGATGTTTTATCCCCTGTGACAACGCAGCCTGTCATTCGGTATCGTAATCGCAGGTGAAGCAGCATACGTCATTCCTGTCACCGACATTCACACAAACATGTGTGATGTTTTTTTTTTTATTTTTTTATTTTTTTTTTTTATTATTTAAATGAGAAATTATTAACCATTGGGTCTGGCGCTCAGCACCTGAATGGTAATAGGAAGGAAACACGGCTGGTCAGCCTGGTGTCAGTATAATGTAACTGGGGGAGGTGTCATATTTGGTGTCTGCTGGATGATGTTTCAGTGGCGGCAGTAGTTTGGGGACATGGGCTCGCCCACTAGAAGACACAGTATATATACATACTAAGAACTCCTAGAAGTCATATGACTGACCAACCGCTAAGTAAAAAACAAGCATATGTACACACACAAATACTTAAATGCACACCTACATTAACCAGGAAAACACAGAAATGCAAAGAGGGTATGTTTATTCCCAGTTTTTTGGAGGAGACGTTTGCGAAAAATGAACTAAACTTTCAACGACGACAGAGATAAACAAATCTTAGTACCTCAGTAGAGAAAAATCTAGGTCAGGTATACGAAAAAAACAAAAAAAAAAACAATGGCGGATAAACGGAAAAGCTGCTGAACAATACACGGTCATGATCTGCTCGTTAGAAGGCACTGATACTGAAACTTGAGTGTGCTGGCGACCTCCCAACCCTCCCCAATGTATGTACAACAACAGAGAAAAAGGGGAAAACAATTTATAAGCGATTATTGTCCCGCTGGCGTTATATCTCTCAGAAACTCCAAGACACTTTACCAACATTTTTGTGGACGACTTTAGAAAAAATGGATCCTTCATTGTCTGACCGTAGATTGTTTAAACGTGACTAAAATAAGAAACAATGGTAAAGACACACAGAAAACCTGTGATAACGTTGTGAGAAACAACACTGTCATTTGTCGAGCTTCCCGAACTCTCTTTGTAGTCTCTGGAGGGTAGTTTGCCGCACGCAGGAGGATTGACAGCCTCCATGACTTTGTCCAAAATCTCCAGAACGTCTCTGCCACATTTGTCACCATATCGCTTCTGGCACTCAAACAATTGTCTCGTGTACGTGCATGTGCCGCTGGCAATCGGCTCATTTGGATTTGGGTTGTTTTCGGGGGGATTCATCCCTTTTTCAAGCTCATCCATGGCAACCATGTTGCATTTGGCCACGTAAGATTCTTCATTGGTTATGCACTGTTCTTTCGCCACCAACGTGTCGGAATTATCGCACATTGTCCGCATTGCCGTCCTGACAGCTGTTAAGTCTGTGGTCTTATCCAGCATTTGCCGGACAGCTGGATTTTCTTTTTTGCAGTGGTTATACATGTTCTCCAAGCACTTTAACTCTAGGTCAGCTCGATTGTTGCAGTACTTCTTAAACTCAGAACCCCTGATGGGAGTTGTAGTGACACGAGTGAAGTTGGCAATACAAGACAGCTTTTGATCGTTAACCTTGTCCACTGGAGGACATTGAGCCCATGAAGGCGGCGTGATAACGAAACACACAGTAGCAAACAGGAGAAACGTGTAAACTCGGTACGTCACCATATTGGGTATGAGATCTTGGACGTCTGATTCTAGGCCTATCTGATCTGTACCTGATATAAGAGCCAGAAAACCGGACTAGGGTAGGGCACATATCCGTCAATGCTCTGGTGACTGTTACGCTCCAGTGGTTGTCTTGCTTGTTTTACCGCATTGTCGCTGTGTGAATCTACATGGTGACCTAAATTAAAGTAGTTATTTCTCAAGAACAAATACACTAATTACTAGCCCATAGCACTCCGTCACGGGTTGGTGGATATCTTTAATATGTCCTTGCATAAGGGTTGGAATTTTGTGCAAACATTATACAAAATAATGTTTTCGCGTTGCTTTGGCTGCTTAACAGTAAAGAGTAGATTTATTTATTTGATTGTGATTCAGTTTTAATGGTGGTTAATCTTTGGCAAGTTAATGAAAAACCTTGCTATGCCTGACGTAAGACTGTGCAAGTGACCCTACAAGCGCCACCCAAAGAGCGGGCCCACGAGAGTGGCCTTAAATGTCACTGACGACGGGCAAGTTTGGTGGTGTCCTAGGGCGGTTTGGCAGATAAGAGAAAATAGGCAGGAAGACATAGGCTGTAGTAAGCCAATGTATACTCCAGGGAAGGTATACATACATATGTACATTTGTATGATCATCCAGTAACTGTTGCAATCCAACATTGTGAACTGTGGATGCATGTGCATATAGACCGGTATTGCGCAAGACAAATGTCCTGCCACCGGGTGAGCACGAAAGCCCATGAATTCAATCACAAAGAACACTAGGTTCTGTTGGAAGTCAGTTTTGATCCGGGAAAAAACTGTGTTTGTATCGTACTGGTAACTTTATGTTTTTCTTCTGTGTACTGGTGTCACGGAGACAAAAAAATTGGCGGATGGGGGGGGGGGCACTGATGTCGAAATTTCGACCTTGTTACGGATAACATAATCCGGGATGAAAATAGAACACATGTACATAGTTCCTCATAGACAATCATTGTCATACCGGACATAGGGAATTTAGAAGAATATACGCCTCTTACTCCAAATTTAGAGTCAGGTAAAAAAAAAAAGTCGACATTT
The DNA here is from genome assembly GCA_016165875.1 of Acanthopleura granulata. Taxonomy (NCBI): domain Eukaryota; kingdom Metazoa; phylum Mollusca; class Polyplacophora; order Chitonida; family Chitonidae; genus Acanthopleura; species Acanthopleura granulata. Next base: position 13,294,882 of record JABBOT010000080.1, on the reverse strand, counting down.
TGGTATGACTAAGTCGATGTTATGACATAACTAAGTTGAAATTTCGAGGTGACAAAGTAGCAATTTTTTTTCACCGTGACACCAATGGGCTTCCGTAGTTTGTCTACGATCAACTGACAAATAAAACTGTTTATGATACCGACAGGCCGAAACATCTTCGAAAATACAGGCGGCTAAATGTATAAATTTAAGACCCTTGAAGTATAACGTAAATGTTAGTAAAAAAAGTAAGGTTTGCTGATATCAAAAGCACCATCCGATAATTTTTTAGACGTTACGTAAGAAACATATGCTTCATCAACGTAAGCTCATATAACAGTCAGAAGACGCCGACATTATACGAACCGATGCTGGCTGACTGACGTGAATCGGGCCCTTTGTTCCCTGGTGGTGAAATATCAAGTTCGGCTGCTTCTCGCCTGCATTCAACGTGCTGTTTGTGCAGACAAAACCTGCACACTGTGGCATCCTGCCAGCTCTACATTTTTGTCTGTGCATTAACAAAACAAGGGACAGCAGTCAACCATCCTTAATCGATTTGAATTCGCATCCGTATACGTGTAGCGCTATGTGCATTCAAAAGATAGAATGCTGATGATTTAAGAGCAAGATTCATGTCATATCAGCTATACGGACTTTACATAATCCCGCGTTCTGATTGATCAAAATTATTTTCACAGTTACGAGGTATGTATAATTCGCTACTGAGTGTGTGTTATGGCCATTAAAATTTGTTGTCTCTTTAAGTCTCTTAAAAAAAAAATTGATGACCGTTTTCAACCCTTCAAACCATACCATTTTACCACAATTTGCTAACTACTTCCTGGCTCTCTCCTTGAAGCAAGGAAGATTTCTGTACAAAATTTGCCCGTAGGTGGCGCTGATGTATTCAAGAGAGCGTTTATAGTGGCACATACAATGTGATGAGTATTGAAGCATCTAGGCCTCGATACCGACATAGGTGTTCCGGGTCAATAATGGCAAGAAAAATTGCAGTTGTTGAAACATTCGTGGGAATTCGATGAAAACTAAAACGATAAAAAATATAATTTAGGGTAATTTAATTCTCTATTTTTTTCATAAGGATAACCCACAGCCAAGTGGCCACTTGGAGTTCTCCTCTGATATACAAAATAATGAATTATACATTAAAAGAAAAGACAACAAAAAATATAACCAAAGCCCTATCAGAGGAGGGATCCAGACATACATAAACGGGCATGGGCATATTTTTGTGACGTGCTTAGTAACTCTACAGATCACCTTTTAATGTGGACGTTTTACGCGGCCATGGGATCTGCCATTTTAGAGAAACCAGAAAAACGCTTTCGCGTCATCCTTACCCTACACTTTTCAGTATTACAAGCTAGACACTTCTTTGTTGTGCGATGCGCGATCCCCCAGCATTACGGTGGGAGGAAACCGAGAAGAGGCCGGGTGAAAGGCACGATCGCCCGCAGGTTGCTTGCGGACCTTCCCGGATTGGAACGCAGCATGAGTTGGACTTGAACTGACAGTGACAACATTGGTGAGAGGCAAGGGGTCCTCTAGGCCCCAGAGGCTCCGAAATTGCCTCGTAATCATAATGAAAACAGCTGAATTAACTGTGGTTGTGAGCGAACCTCTTTGTATGAATCGCTTTGATTAGTCTATATAGATACACTATTATCTTTACCTTATTCCCCGGAACCATTAATTAGTATTTCGTAAGTGCGGTTCGGCAAATAGTCAGCAAGTGTGCACCAGCCAATTTTCTCAACTAATGAGACGAGCATGTGCTTTCTCTGTGTACAGAATACGACAGTAAATAATGCTGGGCATTTTCACAACTACATGTATGTCCACAGCCCGATCAACCTCTATCGTTCACAGTATTAAAAGTATAAAGATCACGATTTCAAGCACTTAGACCCATTCTTTTATTTGGTTTATTTATTTGATTGGTGTTTTACGCCGTACTCAAGAATATTTCACGTATATGACGGCGTCCAGCATTATGGTGGGAGGAAACCGGACAGAGCCCCGGGGGACACCCACGACCATCCGCAGGTTGCTGACAGGTTGCATTTGACCGTTTTTCGTCGACTTGCATGAACGCAGCCACTCTGTATGGGCTGTGAAGTAATTGTTCCAAGCGCAGACCACTTTTGTCACCTGAGACTGTAAGCTGCTAAGGTTGTTCTTGAAACTTAAGTGTATATGTAAATTTATAACATGTAATTGTCAAGAAACTCCCACCACAACACAATGTTCTGGAAATGCCTTGCAGTGTTGTTCACACATGTATATTTGCTATAATTAAGACATATAACATTAAAACATTGTCTTGTCCCTATGTCATTAACATGTTACATTGACAGACAACTCAGAACATTTACGTCACAGTTTATAAACAGCTGATATCTCCTATCTCCCTGACTTCTGTTTCTCATAAGCTTAACAGCATGGGCGCCCCCAGATGCCCAGTCGGCAGCAACATACTCCACATTTTAAATTGAGACAATTCAACAATAAATTCAGACAAATTCAAACAGTTTTTTTTATTC